>CAUYLG010032810.1:0-51745 GCA_963573385.1 Cacajao melanocephalus
TGCCCTGCCCAGCAAGGAGGCAGCCTAGTCACTGTCTGCCTGCCTAGGCTTTGCTGGGCTGCTGTGGGCTCCGCCCAGCTGCCATGTGAACTTCCTTGCAGTCCTGTTTATATGGGTGTAGTTAGAACTGCCTCGGCAGTGACGGTTCACCTCTGTAATGGCGGACTCTCTGTAATGGTGGGTTGCCTCGGCAACGGCGAGTTGCCTTGGTAATGGCAAGCTGCCTGAGCAATGGCAGACTGCCTCCGTAGTGGTGGAGTTCCTCGGTAATGGCAGACGCCCCTCCCCCACAAAGCTGGACCATCCCAGGTTCAGCTGTGCTTGCTGTGAAACTCTCAACCCTGAGCACTTCCAATTGCTGTTTTTCTTTTTGTGGGGGTGGCACCCGCTGAGCCTGATCACCTGGCTCCCTGCCTCAGAGCCTTTTTTGTTTAGTTGAACGATCGACTCTCTCCCAGGTGTTCCAGTTGCCTGATGAAAAGGCGCCGGGATCTGTGTGATTTCCCGTGTGGCGACCCACTGCGCCGGCTGCAACAGCAGCACTGATATTCGTGGCTCTTTTTTGCCCGCGAATCTCCTGGCCTGGCTCCCTGTTTCAGACCCCTTTTTAATCGGGTGAATGGGCGATTCTGCCTTCCCGAAGCTCCGCTTGCCAGCTAGAAGGGAGACCCAGACTAGTGTATTTTGTATGGAGAACTGCCATGCCAGGGCGCCGGCAAAACCGCTGCGCCAGCCAAAAGAGCCACACTGGCGACCCGTAGGGCTTCTCCGCCTGGGAATCTCCTAGTCTGTGGGCAATAAAAATCCGTCTGGAAATGCGGCGTCCACTCACCCTCTGCGCTTTCACTGGGAGCTGCAATCCTGAGCTGTTCCTAATCAGCCATCTTGGATTGCACCCTGCAGACTTTTCTATAGGTCAGTTACCCAGAAACCAGAGCTAGCAACAACTCAGAAGCAAACAAAAACAAAAACAAAAGACCCCACATAGGTAAATGAGAGTTCATGCTAATATATCTGGTGATGGGAGAGATCCTCAAATCTTTTTTTGGTGTTTAATATATTTTTGCTATATTTTTTATAAGCTTAAATAAACTGAATAGGATATTGAAGGTGGGGGAATTAGTTGATAATAACACATAGGTACCAGCAATAAATGATAGCAGAAACTCAAAAAAAGTGAAGAAACCTGGACCTTTTTTAAAAAAATCTTTTAATTTTTTTACTGATATCTCTTTCATTCTCTTTCATCATTCAAGTTTGGTCAAAACATTACAAGAGGCATGAAAGGAAAAATAATTGCATTTTAAAAACTCTGTCCAAAGTATGACATATGAAACTATGCCATTATCTCTTAGGAAATAAAAGCATTCGAAATTAATTGATATTAAAGTTCAAGATTAAGACTAACCTCAAAGCATGGCATGTGCAATGAAACTTGGACCTTTTAATATGGAGGCCAAAGGTCTGTGCAGCTAAGTTGACTCTAAATAGTACTGTAGCTAGGAGAAATGATGCTTTAAAAGTCTGGAAAATAAATAATTCATTTTTTCTCTGTCATTTAAAATCCATCAGCGTCTACCGTGACTCCACCATGTTGCCGTTTTCTTTGCTTCATTCTCCCCCAGATAAAGTAGGTATTGAAGGAAAACCAATATGATGGGGAGTTCACTGAGGGGTCTAAAATTAACACAAGGAAGACAAGCCAGGTATCGTCACACATGTCTGTAGTCCCAGATGGTCAGGAGGCCTGAGGAAGGGGGATCACTTGAGCCCAGAGTTTGAATCCATCCTAGGCAATATAGCAAGACTCTATCTCTAAAACAAACGAGCAACAAAAAGAAAACAAAACACAAGGAGGTCATGTAGCATAACAGGAATGTATTCATAAGGCACATGACCTGATATTGAAGCAAATAGGGATGTCAGAGCCGTTAAACTGGAATACCTAAGGAATCTGGAGTTGTGCTTTTTCACTTTAGAGAGGTTCGTAGCAAAAAAATTGAGAACTTTAAAAAGTATTGGTATTTAAAGAGTTAAGCTACAGGGATCTGGAAAGTTCGCTAATATGGAATAATTCATGTACTAGCCTGGCTCAATCATTTGTTCCACGGTAGTGAATTTAGAGGGCAGCATGATATAATTGAATACATTGGAGACCAGGAACAAAACATCTGGAATAGTCTCTGCTCTGTTTCGTGATTCCAGTGGGTGGTGATCTTGAGTATGTTGCATAATCTGTCTCACATCAGTTATCTCACCTGTAAAATTAGAGATTCGGTCACGATATTACAATACTGGTCTGTCTTGAATCCGTGGTAACTTCATACTGTTTAACAGATTGGCTAATAAGTGTCTTTCTGATAGTAAGACTAATTTAAAGTAGGATTAATTCTCCATGGCTATTGACAGTGAGATCAATGGCTTCAGATTTTCTATTTCAATTCTGTAGTATAAAGATAGGAATCTTAGTTTTATTTATTTTTTATTTTTTAAAAAAGATTGGGCCAGGCATCGTGGCTCATGCTTATAATCTCAACACTTTGGGAGGCCAAGGTGGGAGGATCACTTGAGGCCAGGAGTTTGAGATTAACCTGAGCAACATAGTGAGACCCCCGTCTCAACAAAACAAAATAAAAATTAGCTGGCTGTTGTGGCTTGCACCTGAAGTCCCAGCCGCTTGGGAGGCTGGCGTGGGAGGATTGCTTGAGTCCAGGATTCGAGGTTACAGTGACTTGTGATCATGCCACTGCACTCCAGCATAGGTGACAGAGAGAGACACTGTCTCAAAAAAATGAAATAAAATATTTAATTCTAGTATGTGGGAAATGAGTTTTCTTATTACCTTTTAAACCCTAATGAAACAAGAAAAATTATGCGAAATGATGAAACAAAATTTAAAATAGTTAATGGCAAATATTTATGCTTTTGCCCATTAGCTTAGTAAAAAATATATAGCAAAGGTAAAACAAACAAACAAAAAAAAAACACTTAAAACAAAAAACTTACTTTCTTCTTGGCTAGAGTAATTCCATGTGGATTAAGATCCCAGAGGCAAGGCAGACAAAGATCAGCAGCAGATGTGTTTATTTAGTGCAGCTTATTTTAGTGAGATAGAATAAGCAACTATTGGGAGTAGAAAATAGCCTTTGAGATTATTCATTCTGTGTGTTCAGAAGATGACATACTTACCTGGATTTTTTTTTTTTTAAAAGACAGGGTTTCACCATGTTGGTCAGGCTGGTCTTGAACTCCCAACCTCAGGTGATCTGCCCGCCTTGGCCTCCAAAGTGCTTGGATTACAGGCGTGAGCCACCACACTCGGCCAAACTGGGATTTTTTAATAGAAGTAATAGTGCTTTGGATAAGGTAGTTAATATTAAGTAGTCTTTTGTGCTTTGATATTTCATTAATCTTAAGTTCTTTAAAAATATTTGTCAACTGTACATCTTTAATAGCAGATTTAGCTGATCATTGTATTTTTAAAGTGGAGGGATTTATAAAGTTTTCTGGAATGCAAAACTAAAATTAAGTTTGCTCAGGGGTCCTTTATGCATTCTTCTTTGAATAGTTGTTTATTTGAAAATCTTGAGAACTATGCATAAAGAAGATATGAGATCTCAGATTCCTCAGGTCTTTGATTTAGGAAGGGAAGTAGAAAAAAAGATGGAGAAGGAGAATTTTTAAAAATATTAGAGTTCGAATTGATTATTTCTCTTTTTTTTTTGTTTTAAAACATTTTAAGAATAAAAAACAGATTTTCAGGCGTTAACTACATATATGCAAATAATAACTAGTATACTTATGTTAATAGAAAATATATTTGAATTTTTCTAGATAATAGTCAAGGTTTCTTTCTTTCTTTCTTTCTTTCTTTCTTTCTTTCTTTCTTTCTCTCTCTTTCTTTTCTTTTCTTTTCTTTCTTTCCTTTCTTTTTTTTCTGAGACAGAGTATCATTCTATTGCCCAGGCTGGAGTACAGTGCTGTGATCTCAGCTTACTGCAGTCTCCGCCTCCTGGGTTCAAGTAATTCTCCTGCCTCAGCCTCCCAAGTAGCTGGGATTACAGGTGTGTGCCATCAGCTGAGCCCTAATTTTTGTATTTTTAGTAGAGATGGGGTTTTACCATGTGAGCCAGGCTTGTCTCGAACTCCTGACCTCAGGTGATCTATCCAGGGCAACCTCCCAAAGTGCTAGGATTGCAGGCCTTGAACTACTGTCCCTGGCCAAGTTTTTTTTTTTTAACAGTACAAAAAATCTGAAGTCTTTATTCCATACTTTAAAAAATTTATTTATGTATTTATTTTTTTGAGACACAGTCTCACTCTGTTATCCAGCCTGGAGTGCAGTGGCATGATCTCGGCTCACTGCAACCTCCGCCTCCTGGGCTCAAGCGATTCTCGTGCTTCAGCTTCCTGAGTAGCTGGGATGACAGGCTTATACCACCACTCCTGGCCCATTCTGTACTTTATCATTAACTTATCATAGTCACTTTATTTCCAAGTAAATTTTCCTACTTATAAGTGGGGGATAAAACTGATTTTTTTTTGCCACAAACCTGATTTATAAATACATAGTAAGGATTAATTAATGTTGTACTATTTAAAAAAATCCCAAGAGAATTAATTAGTGTGTTTGTAACATACTTTGGCAACTTGGGAGAATAGGTTTCCTGTAATCATGTTGTTCTCCACAACAACATGTCTTGCATTTATTCAAACTTAAAAAGGATATTTCTGATTTTTACTTCAGTGGCTGATAAAAAAGAATAAACTCATTTTTCAGTATATGTTGGATTATAAAAACATTTTTTCCAATTTGAAAAATTTTAAGTATAGTTAGATACTGTTTGATAAACCTAGATACCTTTTAACATTTGTAGGTTTAATTATAAAGGAATAAAAACCAGCCCTTATGGCAATATGGGAAGGGAACTATTTCATTTAAATGCTCTTCTGCTAAAGGTACCTAGCAATGCTGGATAAAATGTTTCAAACATTTTTTTTTTAATAATGCATGTCTTGGCTTATGAAACAGCAAGGGAAATATACCTACGGGCTTTAAAAAAAAAAGAGGGAACTGATTACTAGAGTTGTAAGCACGTGAGCTAACCCTGAGGTTGCCCTGAGGAATTTGCTGAGCTTTAATAGCCATGCTGTGATAGGAGATAGGAGATAACACCTTGAACTTGTGTGAGTTGGAACTGAGAACTCTTTACAAAGCTAGGCTCTTGAAGAGTTAAACCCTCTGTGAAATACAGACTAGGAAAAATATCTGCTACATCCACAGGTTGAAGATAAGGAAGCCTGTCTGTCTAAGCCCAAGCTTAGGGTGGGAGTGGGGGTCGTTTCTCCTGAGAATA
Source organism: Cacajao melanocephalus (assembly GCA_963573385.1). Classification (NCBI taxonomy): domain Eukaryota; kingdom Metazoa; phylum Chordata; class Mammalia; order Primates; family Pitheciidae; genus Cacajao; species Cacajao melanocephalus. The sequence goes on from CAUYLG010032810.1 coordinate 5,358, forward strand.
TATAACTATAATCCATCTCTAACTGTGGTCCATCTCTCATGAAGTTTTGGGGCTTGGATTTAGTGCTCTCTATAAATGAGCAGAAAGAGATTCAATGAACAGCGTATCTGAGCCTCCAAAACTTCAGATAATATAACTATTATACCAAATAAAGACTATGAAAGTTATATAATATTGTAAAGACAATAGAAATTAAAAGTATTATAAATGAATAGGAAATTCTCAAAAACACCAGGCAGATTTGAAAAAAATCAAATACAACTCTAGAAAGGAAAAATATAGTCACTGAAATAATAGTAATTAAAGAATGCTAGCAGGGTGCAGTGGCAGGCGCCTATAGTCCCAGCTACTCAGGTGGCTGAGGCAGGAGAATCACTTGAACCCCGGGGGCGGGAAGTTGCAGTAAGCTGAGATTGCGCCACTGCACTCCAGCCTGGGCGACAGAGTGAGACTCTGTCTAAGAAAAAAAAAAAAAAGAATGCAGTGGGCTTGGGAAATGGCAACTAAAAAGACATCTGTAAACTGAAAGATACACGTGTCAGGAAATTCCTCAGATTTTATCACTGAGAGATAAAGAGAGAAAGTGTGAAAGAGAACAGTTTAAGATGTAAAGAGAATAGTAGAGAAGTTCATTTTGAGTCTTGTAGCTGATTTAGAAGATGAACACAGAGAATGAGCAAGAGGCAATATTCAAAGAGAATGTGTATGAAAAATATTCACTCAAGATGAAGGGCTTCATAATCAGGAATTGCAGTGAGCTTCTCACAGGATAAAGTGAAGAGTACGTGAACAGAGACATTATTATCTTAAAAGTGGCAGCTGGATGCTGTGGCTTACGTCTGTAATCCCAGCATGCTGGGAGGCCGAGGCAGGTGGATCACCTGAGGTCAGGAGTTGGAGACCAGCCTGGCCAATGTGGTGAAACCCCATTTCTACTAAAAATACAAAAATTAGCTGGGTGTGATGGCAGGTGTCTGTAATCCTAGCTACTCGGGAGGCTGAGGCATGAGAATTGCTTGAACCCGGGAGGTGGAGGTTGCAGTGAGCCGAGATCGCGCCACTCCTCTCCAGCCTCAGTGACAGAGTGAGGCTTTGTCTCAAAAAAAAAAAAAAAAAAAAAGAAAAGAAAAGAAAGAAAGAAAGAAAAAAATGGCAAAGGTAGATATACATGAATTTAAAAAGGAATGGTCTTATTTATTCATTGACTTGAGTGTCTTCTATGCACCAGAATGTTGTAAGTGAATCGGACAGCCTCTCTACCACTCTGGAGTTGACAACAGAATTGGAGCTGGACAGTATATAAATAAACAAGCGTGTAATATGTCAGGCAGTGATAGAAGCTATGAAGACAACAAAATTTTTGTATTTTTTAGTAGAGACGGGGTTTCACCAAGTTGGCCAGGCTGGTCTTGAACTCCCGACCTCAGGTGATACGCCCACTTTGGCCTCCCAAAGTGCTGGGATTACAGGTGTGAGCCACCGTACCCAGTCTGTATTCCTATTTTTTTAAAGAGTTTTTATCGCAAATGGAAGTTGAATTTTGTCAAATATTATTCCTATATCAAGTGATATGATGGTGTAAATTTTAAAAGCATGTTAATATGCTGGGTAACATTGATTGATTTTTGAATATTGAACCAGCCTTGGATGCTGGAATAAACTCCACTTGGTCATGTTTTATAATTATTTTAATTTATGGCTGAATTGTATTTACTAATATTTTGTTAAGGATTTTTATATCTATATACATGAGGGATATTGTTCTGTAATTTTCTGGTTTTTGTAATGTCTTTATCTGGTTTGGTATCGGGGTGACACTAGCTTCATAAAATGAATTGGGAAGTGCTCCCTCTTGTTCTATTTTTTGGAGAGATTGTATAGAATTAATTTTTTTAATGTTTTGTAGAATTCTCCAGTAAAACTATCTGGGCCTGGAGATTTCTTTCTTGGGAAATTTTAAGTTGTGAACTTAATTTCCTTAATTTGTAGATCTTTTCAAAGTGTGTGTTTTATATGTAGTGACTTGTGGTAGTTTGTGTTTTTTGATAATCTATTTTTTCTAAGTTGTCATATTACATGTGTAGAGTTCTTTTGTTTGTTTGATTGTTTTTGGAGATGGAGTCTTACTCTGTTGCCCAGGCTGGAGTACAGTGGCTTGATTTCAGCTCACTGCAGCGTCTGCCTCCCAGGTTCAAGTGATTCTCCTTCCTCAGCCTCCCAAGTAGCTGTGGTTTATAGGCATGTACCTGTAATAGCAGCTGCTTTTTTTTTTTTTTTTTTTTTTTTTGAGATGGAGTCTTAAATCTGTTTCCAAGCTTGGCTCACTGCAACTCCCATCTCCCAAGTTCAAGCGATTCCCCTGCCTCAGCCTCCTGAGTAGCTGGGACTATAGATGTGTGCCACCATGCCTGGCTAATTTTTTGTATTTTAGTAGAAACGGAGTTTCACCATGTTGGCAGGATGGTCTCGATCTCCTGACCTTGTGATCCACCTGCATTGGCTTCCCAAAGTGCTGGGATTACAGGTGTGAGACACTGTGCCTGGCCTTATTACATGTGTAGAGTTCTTTATAGTATTCTGTTATTTCCTTTTGAGTTCTGTAGGGTCTTCAGTGCTGACCCCTGTTTTATTCCTGATATTGGTAGTTTGTGTCTTCTCTCTCTCTTGTCAGTCTTGCTAGTAGTTTTATCAATTTTATTATGTTTGAAGAATCAGCTCTTTGCCAGGCGTGGTGGCTCACGCCTGTAATCCCAGCACTTTGGGAGGCTGAGGTGGGCGGATCATGAGGTCAGGAGTTTGAGACCAGCCTGGACAACATGGTGAAACATTATCTCTACTAAAAATACAAAAATTAGCTGGGTGTGGTACTGTGTGCCTGTAGTCCCAGCTACTCGGGAGGCTGAGGTGGGAGAATCGCTTGAACCTGGGAGATGGAGGTTGCAGTGAACCGAGATCGTGCCAGTGCACTCCAGCCTGGGTGACAGAGAGAGACTTGGTCTCAAAAAAAAAAAATCAGCTCTTTTTTTAATTGATATTCTCCATAGTTTTTGTTTCAGTTTCACTAATTTCTGCTCTTTTTTATTTACTTTTGCTTCTTTTGGGTTTATTTTACTCTTTCTTTTCTAAGTTCCTGAGTTGGATGCTTAGATTATTTATTTTAGACTTTTCCTTTTTTTCTAATGTGAGCATTTAGTGCTATAAATTTCTCTTTCATTTTTAGCTGTGTCCCACAAATTTTGGTATATTAGATTAAAATTTTAATTTTCTTTCTTTCTTTCTTTTTTTTTTAGAGGGAGTCTCACTCTCTCTCATCTCGGCTCACTGTGACCTCTACCTCCGTGGTTCAAGTGATTCCCCTGCCTCAGCCTCCTAAGTAGCTGGGACTACAGTCACGTGCCACCATGTTCAGCTAATTTTTTTTTTTTTTTTTTTAGTAGATATGGGGTTTCACCATGTTGGCCAGGATGGTCTCGAACTCCTGACCTTGTGATCTGCCTGCCTCGGCCTCCCAAAGTGCTGGGATTACAGGCGTGAGCCCCCACGTGCAGCCAATATTTTAATTTTCATCAGTTCAGTGTGTTATTTTATTTCCCTTGAGACTTTTTCTTTGACCCTTGACTCTAGATGGATTATCTATAAGTGTGCTGTTTAGTTTCCAAGTGTTTGGAGATTTTGAGCTATTTTTCTATTATTGATTTCTAGTTTGATTTCATTGTAGTCAGAAAATACCCATTGTATGGTTTCAGTTCTCTTAAATTTGTTGAGGTACGGCTAGTATATAGTCTGTTTTGGTAATGTTCCAGGACAGTTGATGTTACTAGGTTTTAATATACATCTGAAATACCTTAGAGAAGCTAGATGAACTAGGCAAATTTCCACAAAATACACAAATTACTGAAACAGACTCAAGAAGAAAGAGAAAATCTTAATAGACCTATGACAAGGAAGGAGATTGAATTAGTGAAAAAACAAAAACCAAAGAAACCCTCGATCCCCAAAACCAAAATTTTTTTTTCTTCTTTTTTTTCCCCCCTCAAAACCAAAATGACAACAACAGTAACTAACTTTTCACAAAGAAAAGCTCAGGACCAGATGGCTTTATTGGTATATTCTGCCAAATCCTTCAAAAACTCTTTCAAAAAAACAGAAAAGGAGGCAACACTTCCCAGATTATTCTGTAAGGCCAGTATTACCTTGATTCCAAAACCAAAACTAATTGTAATTCTATACGCTAGCAGTGAACATCCTTAACATGAAATTAAGAAAATGATTCCATTTACAGTGGTATCAAATGAATAAAATAGGAATAATTTTTTTTTTTTTTTTGAGATGGAGTCTTGCTCTGTCACCCAGGCTGGAGTGCAGTGGTACAATCTTGGCTCACTGCAACGTCTGTCAGTAATTCTCCTGCCTCAGCCTCCTAAGTAGCTGGGATTACAGGTGCGTGCCACCACGCCCAGCTAACTTTTGTATTTTTAGTAGAGATGGGTTTCACCATGTTGGTCATCCTACTTTAACTCCTGACCTTGTGATCCATCTGCCTTGGCCTCCCAAAGTGATGGGATTACAGGTGTGAGCCACCACACCCAGCCAAAATAGGAATAAATTTAACAAAATGTGTGCAATACTTATACACTAAAAATGACAAAACTTTATTGAAAGACGTTTAAAAAGACATTAATAATTGGAAAGACATCCCATATTCATGAATTGGGAGGCTTAATGTTGTTAATGATGGCAACACTCCTCAGACTAATCTACAGATTCAACACTGTCTTATCAGAATTCAAATGGGCCTTTTTTGTAGAAATGGACAAGCAGTACTCAAGCTCCTATGGATATGCAAATGACCCAGAATAACCAAAATAATCTTGAAAAAAGAATGAAGTTGGAAGATGTACACTTCCAAATTTCAAGGATTACTACAAAGCTACAATGATCAAGATAATGTGGATTGGCATAAAAATACACTTATGTATTGATGGAGTAGAATTGAGAGTTCGGAAATAAACCCTTAAATTTGTGATCAATTGATTTTTGAGTGTCAAAACAATTTAATGAGGGAAAGAATAGTCTTTTCCACAAATGATACAACTAGATGGACACATGTGAAGGAATGAATTTGGACCCTTACTTCACACCATATATAAGAATCAACTTGAAATTTATCATAGATCTACGTGTAAGAGCTAGAACTAAAACTCTTAGAAGAAAACATAGGTATGAATCTTCATGAACCTTGGATTAGGCAATAGTTACTTAGATATGACATGAAAATCTCAGTGACCAAAAAAATAGATAAATTGGACCTCATATAAATTAGAGCCATGCTTGGTGGTGTGTGCCTCTCTTTCCAGCTACTTAGGAGGCTGAGGTGGGAGTTCTCTTGAGGCCAGGAGTTTGAGGCTGCATTATGCTATGATCGTGCCTGTGGATAGCCACTGCCCTCCATTCTGGGCAACAAAGGGAGACCCATTTTGTTTTTGTTTTTTGAGATGGAGTTTTGCTCTTGTTGCCCAGGCTGGAGTGCAATGGTACGATCTTGGCTCACCACAACCTCCGCTTCCTGGGTTCAAGTGATTCTCCTGCCTCAGCCTCTCAAGTAGCTGGGATTACAGGCATGTGCCACCACGCCCAGCTAATTTTCTATTTTTAGTAGAGATGGGGTTTCTTCGTGTTGGTCAGGCTGGTCTCGAACTCTCAACCTCAGGTGATCCACCTGCCTTGACCTCCCAAAATGCTGGTATTACAGGTGAGAGCCACTGCACCCAGCCTGTGAGACCCCATTTCTAAAAAATAAAAAATAAAAATTTCTATGCTTCAAGGAGTTCATTAAGCAAATGAAAAGATCACCCACAGAATGAGAAAATAACTGCATATCAAATATTGGATAAGGGACTTGTACTAGAACCTACAAAGAATTCTTACAGCTCAATAATAAAAAGACAAACCAATTCAAAATGTCCAAGACGTGAATAGACATTTCTACAGAGGCATACAAATACCCAATAAACACATGAAAACATGTCCAACATCAATAGTTATGAGGTAAATGCAAATCAATACTACAATGGGAATGCCATTTTACACCCATTCAGTTGGCTGTAAGAAGAAAGGCATTAGATTTGGTGAGGATGTGGAGAAGTTAAAACTCTCATACATTGCTGGTGGGAATGTAAAATGGTACAGGCATTTTGGAAAATAGTTTGGCACTTCCTGAAAATGTTAGACAGAGTTACTATATGACTCAGCAATTTTTCTCTTAGGTATATACCCCAGAAAATTTAAACATGTTCACGTAAACATTTTTACATGAATGTTCATAACAGCATTATTCATAATAAGCAAAAAGTAGAAACAATCCAAACATTAATCAAATGATGAATGCATAGATACAATGCAGTATATATAATGAAATATTATTCATCCATAAGCAGGAATGAAGTAATGATTCATACTGTAACATAGATGAACCTCATAATGCTGAGTGATAGTGCATATCATTGATGCACTATTGTGGCCCTTTGTGTCTGTTCCATTAATATGAAATATCCAGAATTAGCAAATCCATAGAGATAGAAAGTGGATTCATGTTGTTAGGACCTGGGGAGGGGGAAATGGAGAGTAACTGCTAATGGGTATAGGGTTTCTTCTTGGCATGATAAAAGTTTTCTGGAATTATATAGTGCTGATGATTGCACAGTTTTGTGGGTGTACCAAAATTACTGACTTGTACATTGCAAAAGGATGAATTCTATAATATGTAAATTATATCTCAATTTTTTAAAATAAGTGCCTCGTTGGTATGGAACTTGGGCCTCAGGCAGCCCTGCCTCCATGATTTTGCTAGTTGCAGCCTCCATCACTTCTGTCTTGAGTTGCAGTTGCATAGTGGTGCCTGTAGCTTTCCCAGGCAGGTATTGTACACTCCTAAGTGTTCTACCCTTTTGGGGTCCCAGTGGTAGTCCTGACCCCACATTTCTGCTGAGCATTATTCCAGTGGAGGCTCTCTGCACCTCTGCCCCTGTAGAAGGTCCCTTTTAGCTATATTAATCTCCAAATAGTCTCTAGGTCATATCGTTGGTTTCCTCTCCTGAGAATGGTCTTTCATGCTGTATCACAAGATCAGGGTGTGAATTTTCCAAATGTTTATGCTCTTCTTCCCTTTCAATTATAAATTCTGTCTTTAAGTAAGTATTCTCTTTCTGATTTTACTGTAAGTGGCCCAAAAGCAGCCATGTAGTATGCTGAGTGCTTTGCTGCCTAGATACTTTATTTATTGATTGATTGAGACGGAGTCTCACCCTGTTTCCCAGGCTGGAGTGCAATGGCTCAATCTCGGCCCACTGCAACCTCTGCCTCCCAGGTTCAAACAATTCTCTTGCCTCAGCCTCCTGAGTAGCTGGGATTACAAGTGCCTGCCACCATGCCCAGCTAATTTTTGTATTTTTAGTAAGAGATGGGGTTTCACTATGTTGGTCAAGCTGGTCTCAAACTCCTGACCTCATGATCCATCTGCCTTGGCTTCCCAAAGTGCTGGGATTACAGGCATGAGCCACTGTACCCAGCCTTATATTTTCTTTTCAAAGCTGCTTAGATATTTCTTCTTCCAGAAATTCTAGCTTTGGTAATTAAATTCTCTTTGGGTAATTAATCCAGACCCAGAGAGCACTCCCAAAACATGGCATTAATCTCTTCAGCCCTCTCAGGTTTGGCCATCCACAAAGCCCTAGGATATGGATAAAATACCACCAAGTTCTTTGCTATTTTATATAATGACCTTTGTTCCAGTTCCCAATAAGATATTCCTCATTTCCATCTGAGACCTCTTCAAAATGGCCTTTACTGTCCACATTTCTATGGACGTTCTGTCACAACCACTTAAGTAATCTCTAAGATGTTCCAGACTTCCCCTAGTCTTCTTGTTTTCTGAACCCTCACCAGAATTGCTCTTAGTGACCCATTTATAGCAATCTAGGCTTTTTATAGCCTGCTCCTCCAAATTCTTCTAGCCACTACTCATCACCCAGTTCCAAAGCTGCTACCACATTTTCAGGTATTGTAATAGCAACAACCCTACTTTTTGGTATCAATTTTCTGTTTTAGTCCGTTTTCTGTTGCTATAACAAAACACCTAAACTGGGTAATTTATAAAGAAAGGAGATTTATTTGGCTCAAGGTTCTAGAGGATGGGAAATTCAAGATCAGGTGGTCTTATCCGGCAAGGGTCTCTTGTTGCATCATAATATGACGGAGGCCATCAGATGGTGGGAACATGTTTGAAAGATGAAACATGAAAGGCAACCTTGGTTTATATAACCTGCTCTTTTGGTATTTAATCCAGACTCAGAGAGCACTCCCGGAAGATGGAATTAAGCCCTTCATGAGAGATCCCTCATGACCCAAATACCTCTTAAAGTTCCTACCACCTCTCAATACCATTACTTTGAGGACCAAGCCTTAACATGAGTTTTGGTCGGGACAAACCATATTCACGCCATAGCAACTACCAAAACTCATTACAAAATCTGCTGTGAGCCTTATGAAGTGTGCCACAGACACTGAATCACTGAGACTGTTCAGACCATTTTTGATTAGAAGCCAACTGTTAGGATTTTTGGACTGCAAGATGCTGGTTTATTGAGTTTTACTGTATTTACATGTATAAATATGCACAAAAAAGTGTTTGGATCACTTAGAATAGGAAGATGCTATTTTTGAAAATGATTTTAGAGTGCTACAAGAAAAGAAGAAGTTGGGGTCTTTGAGGACAGAAACTTCAAATGTTAAATTTTTTAAAAAAAATTTATTGTTTCAAATATTGCATCTACCTTCTTTTCTCCCGGGACTTTGTTTACACGTGTATTAGACCTCCTCACTGTATTATCAGTCTCTGATCCTTTATTTTCTATTTTCCATTATTTTTGTGGCAGGATTTTGAGTCCTAGAGTGATGTGTTTTTCCAGGGAGGATTTTCATATACAGCTGTCAAGCAATCTGGAATCGTCCTTTCCATTTGTAAGGACTAAGATGATTTGAAGTTGGGCTCTAGTCCTTGTATTGTTGATCTCTAATTTTATTCTGTGTTCATAGAGAACATAGTTTATGTGGCTTTAATCCTTTCAAATTTACTGAAACTTGTTTTGTGGCCTAGTGTATGGTCTGTTCGGGAGAGTGTTCCATGCGTGCTTGAAAAAAATGTGTATTTTGCAGTTGTTCGATGGAGTGTTAGGTCAAAATGTTCAAAATGCCAGTTTGGTCAAAAATGTTCAAGTTTCTTATATCCTTGGTGGTTTTCTGTATAGTCTATCAATTATTAAGAATGGGATATAGGCCGGGTGCAGTGGCTCACACCTGTAATGCCAGCACTTTGGGAGGCTGAGGTGGGCGGATCACTTGAGGTCAGGAGTTGGAGACCAGCCTGACCAACATGGAGAAACACCATCTCTGCTAAAAATACAGAATTAGCCAGGCATGGTGGCACATTCCTGTAATCTCAGCTCACCGGGAGGCTGAGGCAGGAGAATCTCTTGAACCCAGGAGGTGGAGGTTGCGATGAGCCGAGATTGCACCATTGCACTCCAGACTGGGCAATAAAAGCGAAACTCCACCTCAAAAAAAAAAAAAAAAAGAATGGGATATTGGTATCTCCAACTTATTGAATGGTCTGTTCTTGCACTTCTGTCATTTTTGCTTCATGCATTTTGGGGCTCTGTTGTGTACATATTTATTACTATTTTCCTCATATATTGACCCATTTATTATTATGACATCTCTCTTAGTCTAGCAGTATTTCAGCTAAAAGCAATATAGCCACTCAGATTCTCTTGTGTTTGCATGGGGTATCTTTTTCTCATCCTTTTAGTTTCAACCTTTTTGTGTTTTTATAACTAAGGTGTGTGTCTCTTATAAACAAAATATAGTTGGTTCTGTGTTTTATCTAGTTTGATGGTTTCTGTGTTTAGTCTATTTACATTTATTATAATATGGTTGGATTTACAAATAACCATTTTGCTATTTATTTTCCATATGGTTTATATCTTTTTTGTTCTTCTGTTCCCCCTTCTTTATGTGTCAAATACATATTTTTTAGGGTAGTATTTTAATTCCTTTTGATTAAAAATTTTATTTTTTTGAGACAGAGTCTTGCACTGTCACCCAGGCTATATGGCAGTGGCGCCATATCGGCTCACTGCAACCTCCACCTCCTGGGTTCAAGCAATTCTCCTGCCTCAGCCTCCTGAGCAGCTGGGACTACAGGTGCGCGTCACCATGCCCAGCTATTTTTTTTTCTATTTTTAGTAGAGACGGGGTTTCACTATATTGGCCAGGATGGTCTTGATCTCCTGACCTCGTGATCTGCCCGCCTCAGCCTCTCAAAGTGCTGGGATTACAGGCCTGAGCCACCGGATTTAAAATTTTTTGAAGGTTGTTTTTAGTGATTGCTTAAGAGAGTATGGTATTCTTCAGATTTGTACTAATTTAATTCTGCTAAAATATTGAACCTTTGCTTCAACTAATGTTATTATCTCATAAACTCAGCAATATAGTGTTATGATTATGGCCTTGTAGACCCTTATGTCTTTTAAAGATATTAAGAGAGAAATGAGAAAATAGATTTACATAGTCTTTTTAAAATACCCATGTATTTATACCTCTGGTGCTCTTAATTCTTCTGGTGAATTTAAGTTACCATATGATGTCATTTCCTTGCAGCTTGAAGGACTTCCTTTATTTTCAATTTTAATTTTAATTTTTCTTGGAGACAGAGTTTCACTCTGTCATCCAGGCTAGAGTGGAGTGGCATGATCTGGGCTTACTGCAACCTCTGCCTCCAGGGTTCAAGGGATTCTCCTGCCATAGCCCGCCCCAAGTAACTGGGATCACAGGCATGCACAGCCACACCCAGCTAATTTTTGTATTTTAGTAGAGATGGGGTTTCACTATTTTGGCCAGGCTGGTCTCGAACTATTGACCTTAGGTGATCCGCCCACCTTGGCCTCCCAAAGTGCTGGGATTACAGGCATGCATGTGCCACTGCACCAGGCCTCGGACTTCCTTTAGTATTTCTTATAAAGCATGTCTGTTCTCTCCATTGTTAATGATGAAAAGTCACCTGCAAATTACACTGTTTTTCAACTGTATGTGATGAGTCATTTACTTTTCTTGCTCCTTTCAGGATTTCTTATTTGTTGTTCAGCAGTTTGACTATTGTATGTCTTAGTGTGACTCTCTGTGTTTATCCTACTTGGGATTCGTTGAGTTTCTTTAATGTATACATTCATGTTTTCCATCATATTTAGAAACTTTTGACCATTATTTCTTCAAATATTTTTCTACTTTATCCTTTTTCCTTCTGATACTCCCATCACATGTATTTTGGTTTCTTTGATGTTGTCCTACAGGTCTCTGAGAGTCTGTTCATTTTCTTAAATCTTTGTCCTTTCTGTTCTTCAAATTTGATAATTTTTACTAATCTATCCTTAAGCTCACTTATTCCTTCTCTGTCATTTTGAATTTGCTGTTGAGACCCTCTAGTGAATTTTTTATTTTAGTGATTTTAGTTTTCAACCCCAGAATGTCTATTTGTTCCTTTACAATTTTTTGTAAAAAATATATTTGCTTAGCTTCTCTATTTGTTGAGTCATTGTTGTCATACTTTCCTTTAGTTCTTTAAGCATGGTTCTCTTTGTTTTTTGAACATATTTATAATAACTGATTTAATATCTTTGCTAAATTCAGTGTTGGGGACTCTCAAAGGCTATTTCTGTTTTCTGTTCTGTTTTTTCTTAGTATGAGTCATATTTTCTTGTTTCTTTGTATGTCTTATAATTTTTGTTGGAATATTGACAATTTAGATAATATATTGTAGTATCTCTGGATTCTGATTACATTCCCTCTTGTCCCATGGGTTGTCACTGCTGATTTTTATTTGCTTAATAACTTGCCTAGAGTAAATCTGTGAAATCTGTTTGTTCTGTGGCGTGTATCTGCTCTATTTATTATTGTTGTTGTTTTTATTTTTAGGGCTGGCTTCCTAGGGATCGCCTCTTATGTCAGCCCTGGTTGCTCAATGAGCCAGTAAGGCTTTTCTCTTCTATTGATAAATCTGTGTGTAGATTGGGGAATGTGTTCAAAGTTGGGCCATTTTTAAAAATGTGGCCATTTTTAAGTTTGTCCCAGTTTTTCAGTGTTCTCCTGAGACCTCTTGTGTCTCTGGCTAGGAAATGTGTGGATAGCCTGAGCTATCTCTGGTTTGTATTATGCACATTGCAGCCTTTGTTCAGCCAGGAATATGTGACTAGTTATCAAGCCCATCTATGGCTGCCTCTGCTTCAAGATCTTTCTAAGCTCCTTGCTAATCTGACGTTCTGCTTGCTCCAATTGGAACTGCACTCACACACTTGCTTGGATTAGTACAGAGTTTTCTCTTTCACTTCTGGGCATAGATTTTCTGCTTCCAATCCAAATCAGCTCAACCCTCTCTGTCAAGATAGCTGCCAGTTTTCATGACCTATTCCCACCCTCAAAGAACTACCATATAGACTTAACAGGTAAAGGAGGAAGGATGATGAGAACAGGCCCAGGAAAGAGTGCCACAGACTTCCACCATCTTTACCTAAGTTCAGTGGATTTTCATGAACAAATACTTCTCAGTTGATTGTATTGTATGCCTTTGGTCAATTTCCAGTCGTTTGAGATGATTATTTTTGACAGTTTTTTTCTTCTAGTTATATATTTGCTTTTGCAGAGGGGATTGCCAAACTCCTCATCTCCTCATGCTGGAAGTAGTCTTCTTTGCTTCTTTTTGGTGCCTTTGAGATGTTTATATGGTTATTTATATAAGGATATACACAGTATTGCATAGAAAGCATATGATTTTAAATTCCACTTGATATTTTTTTTCTAGGACACCATAATTACAATTAGACAGAAATGTAATATTTTTATTGTTGCAGATTTCAAGTTCTACCTATAAAGACAGGAATGAAGAATACAGAAGACAGTTCACACATCTACCTGATACAGAGAGGCTGATAGCAGGTAAAAAAGACAGGACTTTGCAAAAAAAAAAAAAAAAGTTGTATTACCTCATTATAAAAATGGAACTGCTAAGTGACAGTAATAAAATTTAAGCCTTTATGCTATACAGAATATAATTTTCAAGATAAGCAACATACTTATGATCCAGCAATCCCATTTCTGGGTAGATATCCAAAAGAAAGGAAATTAATATATTGAAGAGATATCTGCACATGCATGTTTATTGCAGCACTATTGACAATACTCAAGATATGGAATCAACCTAAGTATCCATCACTGGATGAATGGATAAAGAAAATGTGGCACATAAATGCAATGGAATATTATTCAGCCACAAAAAAGAATGAAATGCTGTCACTTGCAGCAATGTGAATAAAACTGGAGGACATTATGTTATATGAAATAAGCCAGGAACAGGAAGACAGTTTTCCCATGGTCTCACTCATATGTGGGAGCTAAAAATAAATTGATCTTACGGAGATAGAGTAGAATGATGCCAGGTGTGGTAGCTCATGCCTATTATCCCAGCACTTGGGGAGACTGAGGCAGAAACATTGCTTGAGCTGAGGAGTTCCAGACCAGCATGGTCAACATAGTGAGATCCTGTCTGTATTATTTAAAAAAAAATTAGCCAGGTGTTGTGGTATGCACCTGTAGTCCCAGCTGCTCAAGAGGTTGAGATGAGAGAATCACTTGAGCCCAGGAGTTAGAGCCTGCAGTGAGCTATGGTGGTGCCAATGCACTCTAGCATGGGCAACAGAATGAGACCCTGACTCAAAAAGAGAGGGGCAGGGGAGAGAGAGAGAGACACACACACACAGAGAGATGATGGTTACCAGAGGGCTGGGAAGGGTACTGAGAAGGGAAGATAAAAAGGAACTGGTTAATGGGTACAAGAATACAGTTAGATAGAAGGAATAAGATCTAGTGTTCAGTATCACATGAGGAGACTGTAGTTAACAATAATTTAGTGTATATTTCAAAGTAGCCAAAAGAGTAGAATTGGAATGCTTCAAATACAAAGATATGATAAAGAGTTCAATCGATGGATATCTCAATTACTTTGATTTGATCATTACAAAATGTGTGCTTATTCCAGTATATCACATTACTCCATAAAGTTGTAACAACCATTCAGTATCCATAATAATTAAAATTAAAAAAAGATAATCGACATCTTATCATAATTAGACAATGTAAAAGTCAATTGTAATTCGGGGAAGAGTGATTTCTGACTTATAAGGATATATTTGTTTTTTTGGGGGTGTGGTGGCTCATACCTATAATCCTAGCACTTTGGGGGGTTGCCTGAGGCTAGGAGTTTGAGACCAGCCTGGGGAACAAAGTGAGACCTTGGCTCAGTCAATCAATGACACACACACACACACACACACACACACAAATACATACTAATAGAACTAAAAAAATGATTTGTCATAGTGATTTTGGTGAATCAAATTGGAGGGAAAATTTAAACTTGATGTTCACTATATATTAACTATCTCCAGAAAAATACACTCTCTAACAGATGTACTCATAGAGCAACTTCATAAAATGTTCTAGGGCTAAATCATTATGTATGTGATTATTCACATAGATATTTTTGAAGTAGACTTTAAGAGGAAAAATTTCATCTTTTTTCTTTAAACACTTTTTTACTATAAGCTTAATATGTACTCATGACAATAAAACTACAGAGCTAAGTTTTAGTATATATTTAATTTAAAGCATTCATTTAGGTTGGGTGTGGTGGCTCACGCCTGTAATCCCAACACTTTGGGAGGCTGAGGTGGGTGGATTGCTTGAGCCCAGGGGTTCGAGACCATCCTGGACAACTAGTAAGACCTTGTCTCTGCTAAAAATACAAAAATCAGCTGAGCATGGTGGCATGTACCTGTAGTGCCAGCTACTAACGAGGCTGAGGTGGGAGGATTGCTTGAGCTCAGGAGGTGGAGGTTGCAGTGAACAGAGATTATGCCAGTGCACTCCAGCCTCGGTGACAGAACAAGACTTTGTCTCAAACAAAAACGAAAACATGTATTTATATGAATTTCTCAGATTTTTTGGTACCCTTGGGAAATGCTTAATTCAATGTCTGGAACTCAATGAATTTTTAGACAGTTCAGCTCAATAAATATCATAATGAATTAAAGCAATTTTTAAAAACATTGTTTATTGGAAGTAATATAATCCCATGATAAAAATTTTCAAAAGCTACATAAAGACATAAAGTGAAAGTGAGTGATCCTTACAACCAAGAACACTTCAATGTTCTTCCTGGGAGATAATCACTGTTAGTAATTTCTTAGGTATAATTTCAGAAAATTTCTATATGTATTTAGGATTATACATATAGAAAAGAACTTAAATGGGGGCAGACTGTGATTATTGTTTTGAAACTTGACTAGATCTCTTTTTTTATTTTTTTCCAGCAAAGAGGAAATATTAAGATCTCTTTTTTATTTGCACAACAGTGAATCCACTTCATTGCTTTTTTTTTTCTTTTGAGATGGAGTCTTGCTCTGTTGCCCAGGCTGGAGTGCAGTGGTGTGATCTTGGCTCACTGCAGCTTCTGCCTCCCAGGTTCAAGTGATTCTCATGCCTCAGCCTCCAGTCCCAAGTAGCGGGGATTACAGGCACGCACCACCACATCTGGTTAATTTTTGTATTTTTAGTAGAGATGAGGTTTTGCCATGTTGGCCAGCCTGGTCTTGAACTCCTGACCTCAAGTGATCTGCCCGCCTTGGCCTCCCAAAGTGCTGGTATTACAGGCTTGAGGCATTGCACCCAGCCAAGAAGCCATTTTTTAAAAAATCAATTTTATTGAAGTATAAATTTATTACAATAAAACATACCCATTTTAGGGAAGCCATTTTTAAAAACCACAGAGGCCGGGCACGATGGCTTATGCCTATAATTCCATTCCTTTGGGAGGCCAAGGCAGGCAGATCACTTGAGGCCTGAAGTTCCAGACCAACCTGGACAACATGGTGAAACCCCATCTCTACTAAAAATACAAAAATTAGCCGGGTGTGGTGGCACACACTTGTAATCCCAGCTACTCAGAAGGCTGAGACATTGCTTGAACCCAGAAGGTGGAGGTTGCAGTGAGCTGAGATCACGCCACTGCACTCTAGCCTGGGTGACAGAGTGAGACCCCGTCTCAAAACAACAACAACAACAACAGCAACAACAAAGAAACACTGGAAAAAGTCTGCTGATGTATATCAAATAGTCTTCAGTTAAAATAATCCAGGTGGTTACTATGCCTTTAAACATAGTTAAAGTAAAATAATACAGTGGTTCTCAAAGTGTGGTCTATGGATTAGCAACACTGTCAGTACCTGAGAGTTTGTTAGACACACATACTCACCCCAGAACTATTTAATCAGAAACCCTGGGGGAGGGGAGGCCTAAAAATAAGCAGTTCTGTGTGTTTTTTTTTTTTTTTTTTTGGAGACAGAGTCTCACTCTGTTGCCCAGGCTGGGGTGTAATGGCATGATCTCAGCTCACTGCAGCCTCTGCCTCCTGGGTTCAAGTGATTCTCGTGCTTCAGCCTCCTGAGTAGCTGGGATTACAGGCACCCACCACCACACCTGGCTAATTTTTGTATTTTTGGTAGAGACAGAGTTTCACCATGTTGGTCAGGCTGGTCTCGATCTCCTGACCTCGTGATCTGCCTGCCTTGGCCTCCCAAAGTGCTGGGATTACGGGCATGAGCCACCGTGCCTGGCTGCAATGTGTGTTTTATAAGTCAGCTAGGTATTTCTGATCTGAACCTGAATTGATAAAATGTTTTGGTGGTTTGGAAAAAAATTTCAGGATATTTCAAGGTGACCTTTAGCCCAGTCTCTGTTTTAGTGATGAATACTAGTTAATGGGTAACCTAATCTGCTTAATTATTTACAAGAAAATTTTGTTTGGTGGCACCTCAGTTTTATTTTGCTGATGGAAGCATTGTGAAAGACTGAATTACTTTGCTCAATTTTTAGTATTTGCTTAGACATTTAACATGACTAAGTGGAAACATTTTGAGATTTATGCAACATCTACCTAGAATCGCTAATTAGTTTTTAGGATTTTAAAATTTAACAGTTAAGCTAAATCTCCTCATAGCAGCCCTTTATGTCTTACATTATTAAGAGTTTGGCAATACAGTTTACATTTGCTGCAGAACTAGATCTCAACCTTAGAAGCATGATATTAACTTGTTTGGCAGGCAGACTTGATTTTGCTGGACTTTAGTGGTGAGGTGGACAGAATCAATTTTTTTTTCTTTTGGAGATGGAGTCTCGCTCTCTTGCCCAGGCTGGAGTGCAGTGGCATGATCTCAGGTCAGTGCAACCTCCGCCTCCCAGATTCAAGCGATTCTCCTCCCTCAGCCTCCCGAGTAGCTGGGATTACAGGTGCCTGCCACCATGCCAGGCTAATTTTCGTATTTTTAATAGAAAGAGTTTCCCCATGTTGGCCAGGTTGGTCTCGAACTTCTGACCTCAAGTGATCTGCCCACCTCAGCCTCCCAAAGTGCTGGGATTACAGGCGTGAGCCACTGTGCCCACCAAGAGAAACAACTTTGAAACTGACTTAAAATGTGTACAATTTTCTGAGTCATCTTCGACCGCTCTTTGCTCTGGTTCGATCAATCACCAATTCACCATCAGTATTGCCTCTTAAATGTGTCTTAATCTAGCTACTCTGTCTCTTAATATGGTCACCTTCTGGTCTGAATCACTGTCAACTTTTTTCTGGACTTCCAACTGATAGAATTAATTCTCACAGTGTGAATAAAGTAATCTTTATACACATCTGTTCCTGTTCCTTCCACGTAAAGGTCATTGGTGACATCTCATGACAACCACAGTATACCATGACTTTTGAGACTTTACATGATCTAGCTTCTGCAGCTCAAAGATCTAATAGTTCCTCAAATGTGCTGTGTTTCTTTCTACCAAAAGGCCTTTGCGTGTACTGTTCCCTCATGATTCTGCTGACCCTTTATTGATCTTTTCATGTTCAAGATCAGTGTTTTTTTAGGAGAATCCTTCCTGATATACACTCTCTGCCCTGCCCTTTTATGCCTGCATAGACCTTATTATATGTTCTTATAGCTTTCTCTACACTTGGGTCATTATCGTATTTATTTTTGTATTTATTTTCTGCCTTCCCTGTACATTGTGTTCTATGAAGGCAAGACCCATTTCTGCTAATCCTAGTGCACAGCAAAATATCTGACATGTGATGTTCAAAGTATATGAAGGGGTGAATGAATTAACGAACTAATGAACAAATTGATGACTTTCCCTGTGTTGAAATATAGTATAAGCTCTCTTAATTTCTCAGATTTTCATGAATAAGCTCTCTTATTTTTGTGTATATAGATTATGCCTGTGCTCTTCAGAGGGACATTTTGCTTCAGGGACGACTATACCTTTCAGAAAACTGGCTATGTTTCTATAGCAACATCTTCAGATGGGAAACTACAGTAAGACATTTTGCATTTGATTTGTTGATACAAATAATTGCATAGAGATATATACAGTTCTTCTATAGCGTACTTTAGATGATTCCGAAGTAAATTTATATGTATTTTTGCATCTATACTAGTGTGCATATAAATACAAATATGTTGTTTATATAAGTGTATATTTTTCTGATTTAATACATTGAGCTCCATTAGTATAGTCAGAGAAAGATCTTTTAGTTGGAAAAAGCTTGAACATATACCTTAATGGCTGCCAAAACCACGTCTTAAGTGACAGACTGTCTGATTTTTGTGTGTTAATGTGGAACATGAACACCCACTTGTCTTTTCACACTTTGTCCTAATGTTAGATAGAGGAGTTGATGGGGGAGAATACTGCAGGGAAAAGTGCTTACCCTGTTTTTCTCAGAGAATGCAAGCATGTACTTATTAATTCCTTCAGATTGTAAAACCTGAAGAATATTCAACTGAGAAGCTGAATATTCTGGATTAGATTGATGTGATACTGGGCATTTTGTATTGTGTATGCTTCTGAAAAATACATTTAAAAAATTCTTTTGTGTGTTTAGATTTCTATTGCTTTAAAGAATATAACCTTCATGACCAAGGAGAAAACTGCTCGACTCATCCCAAATGCTATCCAGATAATTACAGAAAGTGAAAAGGTGAAAAACTTTTCTACCTTTGTTATATTACATAATGTGAAGAAAATCTGTCTCATACTCATCATCAATGTTGGGAATATACGTAGTTCTTCCTGGAGTTAGGAGTATCTGATAGGCATATGTTTAATACTATAATTCTGTATGCAATTATATTAGTGGTTAATTAAATGACTGCTGGCATTTTTTGTACTTTATAGGTTACAGAGAACTTTCCCCCTTATTTTTCATTTTTTCATTGTAAGAGGTAGGTAGGATAACATTAGCAAAAGGTCCTTATTTCTAAATACTCTAATAATTCCATGAGTATTTTTCAGTCTGTAATAGCTGCACAATAGCAACTAATAAAAAATGCTTCTGGTGAACAGAGATTTGGATAGCATACACATAAACACTAACCATTGTATTCTTTTTTTTTTAATGGAAATTATCTTTAACTGACATAATTTTTATTATTCACCCATAATATCTGCTGTTTCTTAGTGGGGAATATATCAGAATATTTCTTAACCACCTGGAAAATTGGTTAGGACCCTGTGTGTGAGAGATTAGAAGTGCAGTGATGAGAAAGAAAAAGGAAGAAGAAAGAAAAAGGAGGAGATGAAGGAAGGAAAAAAAAAAAGAAAGAGAAAAAAAGAGGAGGGCTAGGGAGGGAAAGAAAGACAGGGAGAGTTTTGGGGGAGGTGGGGAGAGAGAATTAGTATCATGATATTAAATCTTTGTAATTATACTTTTTAATCTTGCGGAGATTCTTTTAAATGCATTTTAAAATTTATCTTACTCTTTTTTTAGAGACAGGGTCTTGCCATGTTGCACAGGCTGGCCTCGAGCATTTGGGTTCAAGTGGTCCTCCAACCTCAGCTTCCCAAGTAGCTGGGACTTCAGGTGTGCACCACTGAGCCTGGCTATATTTGTTTTTAAACAGTCTTATCCCTAGAGAATACTTCCAGATGCAGTACAAAGAGCTTTTGCCCCTGCACTATTTGAGAATAAATTCTCACCCTGATCCTTCATCACCTTAGGTATTCTGGCATGTACTTCCAACGAAGACGTTCTTCTATATAACCACAATATAACCACCAACATCGAATAATTAACACTGATCTGTGACCATCGTTCAATTCTTAGACCCCATTCAGTTGCCATAATTATCTCAATAATATCCTTTATAGCAAACAGACTCAGTTCAGAATTACATGTGACATTTAGTTATCATGCTCTTTAATTTCCTGGAAGAGTTCCTTAATCTTTTCTTGACTTTTATATCCTTGACACTTTTAAAGATTACAGGTCAGTTATTTTGTAGGATATCCCTCAATTTGTGTTTGTCTGATGTTCCCTTGTGATTAAATTTAGGTTATGCAATTTTGGAAGAAATACATAGAAATGATGCTCTGTTCTCACCACTACATCCATCAGATGGCACATGATTTTAATTTGTACCATTACTGGTGATATTTACTTTGAACATTTGATTAAGGTGGTGTCTGCAGACTTTATAATCTGTTTTCTTTTGTAGTAATAAGTGTTTTTGGGAAAGGTATTTTGAAACCATGCAGATATACCATTCTTATCATACTTTAAATTTATTCACTCATTTGCTTATGTCAGTATGAAGTGGTGATTTCTTACCTTATTCAATGAATTATAAGCCATTACTATCATTATGTATTTTGTGGTCAAATTGTCCCAAATTTGGCCGGTGGGAGCCCCTTCAAGCTGGCTCCAGTATCCTTTTGAGTATTCTCAGTATACTTGAGCATTTTCCTATTTTTTTGGCACAGGATATTTCAGGCTTTCTTTGCCCCAGCCCTGGGATCAGCCACTTCTATAAGGAGTCCTGGTTTCTTTTAGGGAAAACTGAAAGAAGCCAGTGTGTTCATTGCTATGGGGCTGGGGGAGGGGTATCGCTATTTTCAAACCCTTTAAGGGGGCATAATAAGGGTATACATTAAATGTATATAATTACACACATATGGATAATGCATACATATATGTACATGTATATATATATACATATATACACACACACACACTCACTTATACATCTATTTATCCATCCATCCATCCATCCAAAACCATGAATTCACATCAGGACCTCCAGGTTCCATCTAACACCACAGAGTTTTTGTTTTCCTCCTTTCCATATTTGTAACTCCCTTCCCTGGCTGTGAGAAACCAGGCTCCCATTATCCTTAATATAGTTATTTATTTAACCACTAAGGCTTTGTGTAACCAATATTCATCTCCACTGCCACCCCTCCCCCACAGGGGATGCTCATTACCCGACTTGGTTTCTGACACTTGGAATCAGGGTGCTGCCCATCACACCACGACCTAGACACTCTCATCATGTAAAAACTCTCCATCGGGTGCAGTGGCTCACACCCATAATCTCAGCATTTTGGGAGGTAGAGGCCAGCGGATCACGAGGTCAGGAGTTTGAGAACAGCCTGGCCAGTATGGTGAAACCCCATCTCTCCTAAAAATACAAAAATTAGCTGGGGATGATGGTGCGTGCCTGTAGTCCCACCTACTCAGGAGGCTGAGGCAGAAGTATCACTTGAACCCGGGAGGTGGAGGTTGCAGTGAGCCAATAATGTGCCACTGCACTCCAGCCTGGGTGACAGAGTGAGACTCCGCTGCCCAGGCTGGAGTGTAGTGCAAAACAAAACGAAACAAAAACAAAAACAAACAAACAGAAAAACTCTTTATCCTGCTTGGGCTGATACTCCATGCCAAGTTGCTTTACCCTCTGCCAGATTGCCCTCTACAGGGACACCCTCTATTCCCTGCTTGTGCCAATTTGTCACTATGTGTGGTTGCTCTCCCCACCCTGCTCAGGCTCTGATACCCCAGCACAAGACCACTCATGTACTCCATAACACCATGCCGCCTCACCTGCTCTGGTTCTGACATGTCATTGTAGGGCGTGCTCATTCGTGGCCACTCTTTACCATGTTTGGTCTTTGAACTTGACACCACACAAAAAACTACCCCTTTACGTGGTCACCCTCTTCACGCTCTGACTCCCCCATACTTTTTTCACCCTGTTCTTGTTCTAATACAGTTCTCCACGTCATCCCCATATGTGGACACCCTTACTCACTTGGGCTCTGACACTCCACATAGGGCAATCTTTCCTTGGGGATGACCTCTTCATTCTTTTCTGGTGGTGACATCTGCTTTAGGCTACTGCAGCTCCTCTGTCCCCGCCCATACTCCTAGTGTGGATGCCTACTTTTCTCTTTTCCACCAACAGCTGTAGGGCTGAACTGTTCAGGAAAGAGGAAGACTGAAATATTCTTAGTTTTACAATTAATATATAACATGCCTTTTCATTTTTTTAACGAAATCATCAAACAAGTTCAAAACGAACATCTTCATTCCATACCCATAATCCCCAATTCCATTTTCTTTCTATAGGCAAATACTATCAGTTTGGTATATATCTTTTCAGACTTCCTTCCTTTGTAGTTACATACCAGGCATGCATATATAAATGTATAGTTTTGTTCTCTTTTAAAAAAAGTAAATGTAATCTTATTTTCAATCATTTCATCAGCTCCATTTTTTTTTTAAAACAAAAACAAAAACATTATCTCCTGCAATTGTAGGTCAGCACATGTAGACAGACCCACCTTTTTTTTTCAAAAGTGCTGTATAGTATTTCATAGAATGGCTATACCATGACTTCCTTTACAATTAGTTTATTTCTAATATTTTGTTTTACAAACAGTGCTGCAGTGAACAGCCTGATCATGCCCTGTTAAGCTCATGTGTGACTGTTTCTCACATATGTATTAGAATTTCAGGATCAAGCATTTAAATTTTTATTTATTTTATTTTTTTTTAGGCTAGCCAAGTGAAGCAGTGGGAGTGGAGAAGAAACAAAGAAATCTGTAACTGGTTGTGATCAATTAGTTGTAAACACCACTACACTCGGACCAGCGCATTTAAATTTTAATGATGACAGTAACAGACAGCATTTACCAAACAGTTACTGTTATCTAGACATTGCCTTAAGTTCTTTACGTATATTTTCTTATTTCTTATAAAGATCCACTATGATAATTCTCATTTTGCAGATGAGAAAACTAAGGAAAAGAAAAGTGACCCAATTCACAGAACTAACAATAGGTGATAGAACAGGAATGTAAACCCAGTTCATTTAATTGCAGAGACCCTGGTCTTAACTTCCTCCCTACGTTAACTCAGTGATTTCATTTTTCCATCATCGTGGTGATAAATTCTGTACAACTAAATATTCACCCCTTTTATATACTCTGTGACGAAAAGAAGATTAATCATAGCAATTTTAGGTGTTTTAGGTTCTAGAATATGTTCTGTGCCCCAGCAGCTTGGAGATATCATCAGCCAGAACTGTTCCCAAACTCATAAGAAGGCTATTACTGAATCAAGATTTATTTTATGATATTTATTTGTTTACTTATTTTTATTTATTTTTTTTGAGACAAGAGTCTTGCTCTGTCTCCCAGGCTGGAGTTCAGTGACCCGATCTTGGCTCACTGCAACCTCTGCCTCCCAGGTTCAAGTGATTCTCCTGCCTCAGCCTCCTAAGTAGCTGGGACTACAGGCATCTTCCACCACACCTGGCTAATTTTTTTTGTATTTTTAGTAGAGACGGGGTTTCACAGTGTTAGCCAGGATGATC
Organism: Cacajao melanocephalus; assembly: GCA_963573385.1. NCBI lineage: Eukaryota > Metazoa > Chordata > Mammalia > Primates > Pitheciidae > Cacajao > Cacajao melanocephalus. The sequence goes on from CAUYLG010032810.1 coordinate 29,222, forward strand.
TCCATCTTCTAACCTTGTCATCCGCCCACTTCAGCCTCCCAAAGTGCTGGGATTACAGGCGTGAGCCGCTGAGCCAGGGCTTATTTATTTATTTAATCTATTTATTTGAGACGGAGTCTCGCTCTGTCGCCCAGGCTGGAATGCAGTGGCGCAATCTTGGCTTACTGCACCAGGTTCAGGCAATTCTCCCAGCCTCAGCCTCCCAAAAATCTGGGACTACAGTCACGTGACACCATGCCTAGCTAATTTTTGTATTTTTAGTTAAGACAGGGTTTCACCATGTGGTCAGGCTGGTCTTAACTCCTGACCTCAGGTGATCTGCCCGCCTCGGCCTCCTAAAGTGCTTGAATTACAGGTGTAAGTCACCCCACCCAGTCGGATCAAGATTCAGTAATATGTTTTTGAGGTTGGATATCTAGCAAGGAATAAAAGAAAGGTAGTAATTTATGTAGATTATCCAGAAAGCTGGGCGATTTAAGGAGTTGGGAATGTGGTGGTTGTGCCTGAGAGTAGATAAACTTAATAATAAGCTATTTAGTAGAAGAAGTGGGAATTAGCAAGAATATCGCAGTAGTGAAAATGAGATAGACTAGCAGAATTTTAAAATCTATGTGTCTGAATGCAGGATTGTAAGATTATTATAATTAGGCAAAATAATTTGGCCTAAGAAAAGGGAATAGGGAACAGCAAGTGATTATTAAGTCACATATTATGTATGTAATTCTATTTGGAAAAGATCCTGGATATATCTTCTTTGTAAAAAGTTTTGCTTTCTGAAGAACATATAGCAAAGTTTCAATTTAATGAATTAGAAAATAACACTCTAAAATCTTTCTATGAAAAGCATTAACATCCAAAATATTATGTTTGATATTTTATTTAATCAAATAACTTAATCCAGCACAGAACTGAGCTTTCCCCTTCCTAACGGTAACTGCTCAGCCATGAAGGGTCACTAACTAGGGAATTGGAGGAGATAAAGCACTGAGAAGACTGTATTTAGTGCTGTCTTGTATTTTCTTATAAAAGCCTATTTTAAAATATGACTTTGCAAAAATTAAATAAAATGTGGAATTATAGATTGAAACATGCTACTTCTATAGCATTCAAATAAAAGTGCAGTGTTAGCATGGGTGGTTTATATCTATAATTAGCAGAGAGAGATATTTCTGGAGTTTTTAGAAGACCATGAAAACTGATATAATTAAAAATTAAGATCCTTAAATCTATCTCTGAAATCCACATGTATTTTTTTCTTATTCTTTGTGTATACTTGGCTCAAATGGCAACCAATTCATATCTCTTTGCAAAGTTCAGAATAAAATAAAGTTTTCATTTTTTAATGATTTTATTTAGATTGATTTCAATAGTTAAACTGATAAATAGCTACCTATTTCATGTCCCCATTGCTAGTAAATACTGACAAAATTGTGTTTATTGAAAGACACAATTTGCAAAGACACCTTGTTCATATAGCAACTACCTGCGTTTCTTCTATTATAATAAAATGTTAAATAAAAATAGTATACAAAGTAGGCAGTGTTGACCTACTAGTTTGTTTTAATCATAAGGAAGTCCCCATAGACCTTCATGACAGATACTCTCCTCTTATTTTCCATGACACTAAAATTGTCCTATTATTTTTCTTTGCAGTTTTTCTTCACATCTTTTGGTGCCAGGGATAGAAGTTACCTCAGTATCTTTAGGTTGTGGCAGAATGTGTTATTAGATAAGGTAAGTGTTCATATCAGAGGCAGTTGCTTATTATAAGAACCTCCTAGTGTGTACTTAATAGTATTTGTGAATTGAAGAGCTTTTTTTTTTCTTAACTAAATTTGACTAGGCAATTGAAATTCTAAGTAGAAACTTAAAGCAGAGCAAGATCTGTAGTTACAAGTTAAGATGTTAATTATAATCCCCAGGGTAACCACCAAGGAAATAAATAAAAATATACGTAGTAAAAGAAACATCAAAGGAATTAAAATGATACACTAGAAAATATGTTTTTAATACATAGGAAGGTAGTAATGATGGGACACAGGGACAAAGATGACACAGGACATATAGAAAACAAATAGCAAAATAGTCATTAAACATATGTAGATTAAACACTGCAACCAAAAGGCAGAGATAGGCAGAATGAAAAAAATACATGAACCAAGCAAGGCATGGTGGCTCATACCTGTAATCCTAGCACTTTGGGAGGCTGCGGGGGGCGGATTGCTTGAGCCTAAGAGTTTGAGACCAGCTTCAGCAACATGGCAAAATCCTGTCGCTACAAAAAATACAAAAATTAGCTGGGCATGGTGATGTTTACCTGTAGTCCCAGCTACTTGGGAGGCTGAGGTGGGAGGATCACCTGAGCCCGGGAGGTTGAGGCTGCAGTGAGCCATGACTGTGCCACAGCTGTCTCAAAACAACAGACAAACAAACAACAAGATCCAATTATATGTTGTACATAAGAGACAAATTAGATTCAAAGGCACAAATAGATTGAAAGTAAAAGGAAGATGATACACCATGCAAACAGTAATCAAATCAGAACAGAAGTGAATGTAGTAATATCAGACAAAATAAACTTTAAATTATTAGAGACAAGGAAGAATAAACGGTCAATTCATCTGGAATTCACAACAATCGTAAACATATATAGACCTTGTACAGAGCCCCAAAATATACAAAGCAAAAATTGGCAGAATTGAAGGGAAACAGACAATTCAACAATAAAACTTGGGGCCAGGTGTGGTGGCTCATGCCTGTAATCCCAGTACTTTGGGAGGCTGAGGTTGGCAGATTCCTTGAGTCCAGGAGTTCAGGGCCAGCCTGGGCAACATGGTGAAACCCCATCTCTATTTATTTAAAATATAATTAACAAAAAATGTTGGAGAATTCAATACCCCACTTTCAATGATGGATAGAATAATTAGACAGAAGATCAACAAGGAAATATAAGACTTGAACACCACTATAGACTAACTAAAAGACATCTTTGACACACTCTACCCCATAATAGCAGAATATATATACCCTTTTCAAGTGCATATGTAACATTCTCAACATTCTCTAAAATAGAAGATATGCTAGATCATAAAACAAGCATCAGTACATTTAAAAGCATTGAAATAATACTAAATGTGTTCTCTGAGAACAATGACATGAAATTAGAAATAGATAACAGAAGGGCTTTTGGAAAATTCACAAAAAGTGGAAATTGAACAGAATACTCCTAAATAACCAATGAGTGAAAGAAGAAATCATAAGGGAAATTAGCAAATACTTTGGGTTAGATGTAAACAAAAACATAACATACCAAAACTTACGGGATGCAGCTAAAGCAGTATTTAGTAGGAAATTTATAACTGTAAACATCTGTATTAAAAAAGAATGTTGGTGAATCAATAACCAGTATTTCTGCCTTAAGAAATTAGAAAAAGGACAGCAAACTAAACTCTAAGGAAGAAGAAGCAAGGAAATAATAAAGATTATAGCAGAAATGAATGAAGTAAAGAATAGAAAAATAGACAACAGAATCAAAAGTTGTTTCTTTTTTTTTTTTTTTTTGAGACGGAGTCTTGCTGTGTCGCCTAGGCTGGAGTGCATTGGTGGCACGATCTCGGCTCACTACAACCTCTGCCTCCCAGGTTCAAGCAATTCTTCTGCCTCAGCATCCCGAGTAGCTGGGACTACAGGTGTACACCACCACGCCCGGCTAATTTTTGGTATTTTTAGTAGAGATGAGGTTTCACCATATTGGTCAGGCTGGTCTCTAACCCTAACCTCAGGTGATCCACCTGCCTTGGCCTCCCAAAGTGCTGGGATTTACACGTGTGAGCCACCGTGCCCGGCCCAAAAGTTGTTTCTTTATAAAAAATGAAAATTGACAAACCTTTAGCTAGATCAACCAAGAAAAAAACAAGAGAAGACTAAAATTATAAAATTCAGGACTGAAAGTGGTGACAATACTACTAATCTTACACAAATAAGAAAATTATAAGGAAATATTATGAATAATTGTATGCAACAAATTATTTACCCTAAATGAAATGGACAAGTACTTAGAAAGTCACAAACTACCAAAACTGACTCAAGTAGAAAGAGAGAATTTGATAAGACCTATAGCAAGAAAAGAGATTGAATTAGTAATAAAGAACCTACCACAGAGAAAAGCCTAGGCCCAGATGGCTTCATTGGTGAACCAGCTGTTTACAGTAGGATTAACACCAGTTCTTCATGTAGTATTCTAAAAATAGAGGGAACACTTCACAACTTGATCTATGAGTACAGTATTACCTTGACATCAAAACCAGACATCACCACAAGAAAACTCTAGACCAATATCCCTTATGAACAATGACACAAAAATCCTCAACAAAATATTAGCAAACCAAATCCAGCAACATACAAAAAAGGTTATGTACCATTGCCAAGTGGAGTTTATCCAAGTTGAACTCAAAGCAGAGAGTAAAATGGTGGTTGCCAGGGGTAGGAAGAAATGGGGAGATGTTGTTTAATGGGTACAAAGTTTCAGTTAGGCAAGACGAATGAGTTCTGGAGATCAAATGTGCAGCATGCTGACTACAGTTAATGATACCGTATTGTATACTTGAAATTTGCTAAGAGAGTAGATCTTAAGTTTTTATCAGTACAAAAAAAGAAAGAAGGCAGGCAAATCATAACTACATGAGGTAATGGATGTGTTAACTCACCTGATTGTGGCGATCACAATGTATATATACATATCAAAATATCAAGTTGTATACCTTAAATATGTACCATTCCTATTTGTTAATTAGACTTCAGTAAAGCTGAAAAAAAATTTTTTTTAAATACAAATGCTGTTGAGGATGTGGAGAAACTGGATCCCTCAAGTACATTGCTGGTAGGATTGTAAAATGATGCAGCCACTTTGACAAACAGTTTGGCAGCTCCTCAAAATGTTTACCATAGAACTACTGTTCTTACAAAAACTTGCACCCCAACGTTCATAGCAGCATTTATTATTCATAATAGTCAAAAAGTAGAAACAATCCAAATGTCCATCAAGTGATTAATGTATAAATAAAATGTATATCCACACAGTGGAGTATTATCCAGTAATAAAAAGTAGTGAAGTACTGATACATGCTACAACATGGATGAGTCTTGAAAACATAATGCTAAGTGAAAGAAGCCAGTCGCAAAAGAACACATACTGTACGATTCTATTCTTATGAAATGTTCAGAATAAGCAAATTCGTAGAAATAGAAATAGTAAAGTTATTTCCAGGAGGAGGGAGTAATGAGAATTGACAGAAGATGGAGTCAGGTATCTTTCTGGGTTGACAACATGTCCTGAAATTAACAGTGATGGTCATTTAACTCTGGATATGCGAAAACCCCCTCAATTGTACATTTAAAGGGATGAATCTTATGGTATGTGAATTATAGCACAGTGAAGCTGCTATTAAAAGAAATGGTTTAAGGGGAACAGTAGAGATTTCCAGCAGATAAGAAAGGCTCTTTCTTTGTCCCTGGCAGGTGGGAGCTGAACCTTCTCTCCTCCCTACTCCCCAGCTAAGTATCTCCCTGAAGTGGACACATTTTGGGCTCCAGGGCTCTTTACGTTGAATGTCCTTTTGAACTCAGTAGCTGAGGACAGGCTCTCCCCAGCAGCGCCCAATTCAAATGCTTTCACTTTGCTGGAGCGGGGACGTGTGGAGAAGTAGCCTAGAGCCTGAGGTGGGGAGGGGACAGAGGAAAAAAGTGGGTATGGTTGAGGGGGCTTGCCAAGCCCAGCCTCTCTGGCCCTCGGGAAGGGAATAGAAGTGGCTAGCTTGGAAGCCCCAACTCCAAGCCCCTCCTGAGTGTCTCTGGGTGTTTAGGTACCCTGCTTCACTGGAGCCCTGTGCCCTTCCTCCTGGCCTGGGTGATGCTCACAGGGCAGGTCCACGGGCAGCAGGTCCTGCAGGGCATGGCGTCTACTAAAAGGGCATGGAGCAGTGCATAGGTGTGTGCTGCTCTCAACTCAACCCTACGCTGCCCTTCTAGATTACGCTTTGGCAAAGAAGCCTCCTTCAGTCACTGCAGGCCGGTCTCATTCAGATTCATTGTCATTACTATGGGATGCTTTATTCTAGCACTGGCTGAAAACTCCAGTGTTGCCATAGGGACCTGGCTACCCCACCCCCAAATACCAAGTTGCTGGGTGCTCAGAATCCATGAGGTGCATTCCCTCATTCTAGCAAGGCATCAGCGACTTATTGCAGCCTACACTTGGTTATATACTGTATCGCATGTCCTTCCAAAATGCGCTTGTCACACGCAAGTGAGTTGGGATACATCTGTATAAAAACAGATATCTTCAGGGAAGTGATAAAGTTCAGGTTTACAGATAAGCCAAGGGAGAAACTGTGTTGTTCAGTTTAATGAAGAAGAAAGCTCTTTGAAGTGAGAGGAAGAAAGGGAATTCCAGGATACTCGAAGCCACCGTAGCCAAGAAACACTGCATTTACTGGCTGGAAGTAAAATTTACCCTTCTTTGAAAAGATCCTGATATTATCTGTGTTTTTGATGTATACACATGGAGGTATCACCATCTTCACAGTAGTTATACCTTTTAAATCTTTGGATCATTTGGTTATCTTTAACATTGAATATGCAACTCTATTTCAAGTGGACACTATATTCTCATTTTAATAAACAGAATGGTGTCTGTTTCTGCTCTATAAGAAGACAAAAATGTTTAAGCATATATTATGTGTTAAGTATTATATAGAACTTAAAGTTGAAGATGAGATCTCAATTTCAAAACTATCCTAAATAGAATTTTAAGCACTGTAGAATTAACCCAGAAAAAGAATTTAACATGTAAGTACCTATAATAACAATAATAGCATCTCCCATTTATGAAGTATTAGGTGCCAGACACAATGCTAGGTGCTTGGTATAGTCTTGATATTCTTTTTTTTTTTTTTTTTTTTTTTGAGAGGGAGTCTCATTCTGTCACCAGGCTGGAGTGCAGTGGCACGATCTCGGCTCACTGAAACCTCTGGTTCCCTGGTTCAAGCAGTTCTCTTGCCTCAGCCTCCCGAGTAGCTGGGACTATAGGCACGTGCCACCACACTTGGCTAATTTTTTGTATTTTTCATAGAGGCAGGGTTTCACAGTGTTGGCCAGGATGGTCTCTATCTCCTGACCTCGTGATCCGCCCACCTTGGCCTCCCAAAGTGCTGGTATTACAGGCGTGAGCCACCGTGCCTGGCTCCTTTTAGTTTTTTAGTCATAAAGCCACATTGATTGGATTTCTTGATCTTGTGTAATACTCTTTTAAAAAGGTTAAAAAAAAAACCCTCATAAAATATACAGCATAGCTACAAAATTCTGTTAAAACAACTTTTTAAGTAATTTGAATAATACATTTAATATATATTAAAAATATTTTTGGCCAAGCATGGTGACTCATGCTTGTAAACCCAGAACTTAAGAGGCTGAGGTGGGAGGATTGCTTGAGACCAGTTCAAGACCAGCTTGGGCAACACAGAGAGACCCCATTTCTAAAATAATAAAATAAATTAAAAATTACCTGGGTGTGGTGGTGCCTGCCTGAAGTCCCAGCTACACAGAAGGCTGAGGTAGTAGAATCACTTGAGCCCAGGAGGTTGAGGCTGCAGTGAGCTGTGACTGTACCACTGCACTCCAGCCTGGGTAATGATAGAGTGAGACACTGTCTCAAATAAATAAATAAATAAATAAGTTTAGAATATTATATTTGTGTTGTGTGTAATTAGGGAATCAAAGTAAAAGTAAGTATGTGTTACTTCTGCTTACTTCTTGCATGAGAAGGCCTTTAAAAAAGCAAATTAATCTAAAAAGTAGATTTTCATTTAAGTACTACAAAATGATAGTAAAATTATGTTTGTGTGCATTTGTTTTATTTATTTTTCCAGTAAAATAAATCTACAAAAGAGTGAAAGAGCTGGAGTCAAATATGTTGCCTTTGAAAAAGAATGTTTTTAAAAGAACCATTTTTTTCTCTTCATAATACTACTTTGCGCCAGGTGCAGTGGCTCACACCCATAATCCTAGCACTTTGGGAGGCTGAGGTGGGCTGGTAACCTGAGGTTAGGAGTTCGAGACCAGCCTGACCAACATGGTGAAACCCCCTCTCTACTAAAAATACAAAAATCAGCAGAGCACGGTGGTGTGCACCTGTAGTCCCAGCTACTTGGGAGACTGAGGCAGGAGAATCGCTTGAATCCAGAAGGTGGACGGTGCAGTGAGCTGAGATTATGCTACTGCACTCCAGCCTGGGTGATAGAGCAAGACTCCATTCCAAAACAAAACAGAAAGACTACTTTGATACATTGCTTCAGAAAGGACAGTTTATTTCTAATATTTGACCTTGTGAAACATTAAGTCCTCAATGTTTAGACATGTGTTTAAACTATCACTACAATCATTCGTGACATCATTTAGAGCACTTCAGCTTAGTTCACAGTCTGTGAGTTTAGCTCCCATTTTCTAAACAGAACATTGAATATCTGGGATTCATGAGGCCACAGGACAGTGGCAGCATTATTCTTTAATACAAACAACTGATGTTTTCTCAGTCTTTGTAGAGAACTCTGCAGTCATGGTTCAAGACAAGTTTTAGGCCCTTCCCACTCCACCCCTCAGCTCTTTCTCTTCATTTGTGCCAGCCCCCATCCATGTTCTATACCAGAGCCAAGCACAGTCCTGCTTTGTTTTTGTATGGTCTGTACACAATGACTAGTTTTACATTTTTAAATGGCTGAAAAAAATCAAAAGAATAATATTTCATGACATGTGGCAATTATATGAAATTCAAATTTCAGTGTCCATAAATAAAGTTTTATTGGAACACAGCCATGCTCATTTGTTTATGTATTTCTATGGCTGCCTTTCACACTACAACAGCAGAGTTGAGTAGTTGTGACAGAGACCATATGGCCCAAAAAGCCTAAAATATTTACTATATGGCCCTTTACAGAAACAGTTTGTCGAACCCTGAACAACACTACAGCAAAAGTTATCTTTTTAAAAAAAAAATATGCTTGCTTATTTTACCTTCCTGCTTAACACTCATTGCCCTTGGAATAAAAATCTGTCAATCTCTATAGGGACCGCATAATCAAGACCCTTCCTACCTCTCCACCCACATCTTAATATACCCTCCCATTCTTGTCATCTTAAATGTTCTGCTATTTTTTTTGCATTAGGTCTTCAAATGTTCTTTCTGCCAGGAAGTTGTGACCCTCTTATTCCCACTCTAGTTCTCATTAATAAACCTGAAATCAGGTTCATTCTTTTAGTTTCCTGTAACATCTTGAACTTCTGTAGTATACATTACAGTTACAATCATTTGTTCTATTTCTGTTCGCCTTGTTTAACTATAAACCCTTGAAGACAAGGACCATGTCTGTCTTGTACTTCCACTGACAAGTTCAGTGTTTACCACATAGCTGGTTTGGCATACATTGTGGTTTACCAAGTACAGTCTGAAACTGTCTGCGTTTAGGCCTCTGTCAAAGTAAATATTGTTCTTCCCTTACTCTCAAAAGTGTGCCAGTTTGGACAATAAATTATATATTACCTGTGACAAATGCTCAATAAGTACTTTTTGAATGACTCAATTTAGTAGAACTTCAATGATTTGGAGTCCAAATAATTGCCACTCTTAACAAGATATTATAAATTCTCTTAGTTCAAGGAAAAGGTAAAGGATGGGGGAAAACACAGACTTTTCTGAAACATTTCAGAAACAGCATTCAGGGCATACCCTAAATTCAATGTGTGTTTAACTCAATTTCTTTAACCTTCAATATGTGCAGTGAGAACAAATGATTATCTTGAAACACTAAAGCATCCTCAGTTGCCAAAAGAAATGTTATTTTCTATATACTTGAATTACTAAGAAAATAGGGTTCATATGTAAGGTTATCAGTAGTAACAAGGGTTAAATTTTAAAAGATTTTTTAAATTAAGGCTCAATTAATTATTTCGTATTCCTACTGATATTCTTGTATTATTGTATTTAGGATTACTGATATTAGTAATATAGGCAGGATGTATGAAGAAAATTTACTTTTGTACTGTTTTTGTCTTAGCAAGGTAATAGTGGTCTCTCTTGGCAGCACATGGGGGCTATGGGGGAGCTAGCTCTCCTTGGAAACTTAAGAGTATATTCTATTTTATTTTTTTTAAGAGACGGGGTCTCGCTTTGTTGCCCAGGCTGGAGTATAGTGACTGTTCACAGGCACAGTCCCACTACTGATCAGCACGGGAGTTTTGACCTGCTCTGTTTCTGACCTTGGCCAGTTCACCCATCCTTAGGCAACCTGGTGGTCCCCCGCTCCCGGGAGGTCACCATATTGATGCCAAAGTTAATGCAGATACCCGATCATCATAGCGCACTATAGCCCAGAACTCCTGGACTCAAGTGATCCTCCAGCCTCAGCCTCCCAAGTAGCTGGTACTACAGGCACGTGCCACCGCACCTGGCAAGGGTATATTCTGAAAGTAAATATTTACATCCAGGGCCTAATAGAGCAGAAATCTGCACTCAGAGACAGAATGGCTTTCCATCTTATTCCCAAATGTCAGAAGAAGGTAACATATGTTAGATTCAGGGGTTGAGGTAATCAGGGGAGCTTTTTAAATATATACAGATGTATCCTGTCTAAATTCTGATACATGTCATTTAGTTTCTATTTTGGGAATCATTAAATAGAAGGGTGACAGAAGAGTGTCCTATTCCTCAGATGTGTTGGGGAAAAAGGATTTAAAACCACTGATTGAATGTGTTAGTGTATAAAAAGAATATATCGGTCTGAAAGGTGCTTTGTCAGACTTAGGCCAAGAACTTAGGACCTAGGAGGGAAAGTAGAGTTGCAGAGGCACACTTTGATCAGTAGACAACTGCATGGAAATGGGACAGAGATGAATCATCATGCCTCATCAGGGTCATAGTAAATTGTCCCTTAAAGCTGTCTGCCTTTGCTCTGATTCCACATTTATCATGCCACTTTCTGATTGCTAATCCGACTTCCAAGGTGTTCCGGTATTCTGGGTGATAGAATAAAAGATTTCTGATCACTAGAAAGGAATCTTCCCCACTGGGCATTAGTATATTTCCAAATGAGCTGGTATCACCTTGTAAGTGTGGCTTATTTGAGTCAGCCTCTCTGAGCCAAGTCTAGGACAGCGACAGCTCTGAGGCTATTCTCTAAATAGTGGTCAGTTTACAAAGCTGATGTCACCCACTGAAACCTTTTGGCGGAGTGTCATCCGGCTTTTTCCTTTAGCCTGCACGACACTATCAAATCCCCTTATTCTTCCTTATGCCACTCTCTAAAGATCATTCCTTTTGGAGTTACTGAAATTCCAAAAGTTTTCCAGTAGTGCTGTAAGTCTAATAAATGCAACTTCCAGAGCTACCTGGAAAAAAATGAATGTGAAATTGGTAACTCTTTGTCACATTTACTATGTAATAGGATGACAGTATAGAAGCGTTTGTATTGTATTTTTCCCTCTTTTTTACCTTCGTGGGTGATGGAACTCCTCACCTGTTTTGGTCAGTGAACCACACTGCCTTCTACCCAGTCACCCAAGCCAGAAACCTGGATGTATCCTGTTTCTTCCCTCTTTGTCTGCCAGCCGTGTCTAGTTGATCACCAAGGCCATCATCATTTCTAGCTTGAACCATTACCAGTGTCGCCTATCTCTTTTTAACACTTGATCTGTCTTTGAGGGTGATGCCAAATAGTAGTGTTTTAAAATCATGTCTTTTAAAAATCATACTTCTGAACTTGTTACTTTTTTATATGAAACCACTGGGTGGCATTTGATATTTTGACAATATAAAATACACATGCGTTGGCATGGCGTACAAGGCTCTTCATGACCTGGCTGCTTCCTCCTTCCCCACTGTGTCTCTTCTGTCTGCCTTACTCCCACAACACACGCACACTCAGGTCATGGGGAACTGGTTTGGCAAGCTGCTTCATTCCTCTGGATGCTTGCATTTGACATACATGTGCTTATGATGTGCTCATCCTGTGGTCATCTTACTTGACCTTTTGGCAGCGTTCGATACCATTGTATACTCCCTCCATTTTGAAATACTTTCTTCCCTTGCCTTTCATGACATCATTCTTTCTGGAATCTTCTCTTACCTTTCTAGTATTCCCCTCAGTCTTTTTTTTTGCTGGGCACTCCTGTATTTTCTCTTTGCATGTTGGGCTTTCTTGGGGCTCAGTTCTAGGTTCTGTTTTCCCTCTTAAGCCTACTCAATTTAGCTCTACGCTATATGGCAGTGTTTTGGTATAAGGATGTTTATATTTAGCAAAAATCTGTATAAATATAAATTGTGTTACGGTTAATATATATTTTTCTCATAGCTATTTGTTCACCATTGTAAAGATATTTGTCTACCGTTTTAGTCAATGAGAATTACCATAGTAAGCTAAAAGCACTGCCTTTTAGACAGTGGAAGCTGCCACCATAGTGTGCTGTCTTCATTTGGATGAGTGATATTTTTCAGCATCACTCTACAATCTCTCTCGTTTTGCCATTGTATAAGATGATTAGATTTTAGCATCCCTCAAAAGGTTGATCCGTGGAGTTCATCAAGTAACCTTTGATCTGTTTACGCAGTTTACTAAATTAAATGGAATGACTAGGTAGAAATTAGGGTAAATTTTGATTCTTTATTTAGAAGAAAAATTTTCTTCAGAGAAATAAATCAGAATTGGTAGGTGAAACTATACATTTTATTATAGTCCAGATCACTGCCAGGGAATTATTCTAAATAAACTAAAGTCAGAAATATTTTCAAAGAAAATAATTATCGAGTAATCAAAATGTTGCCTTAAGCCTTTCAGTGATGAAAGATGTGCCGGGTGCTTAGTAGAACTGTTCCACCCGAACAGCTGGCTCTTCCTGCTATTTCTTTATGTTACGTTTGCAGCATTCAGAGATAGTATCTTTGGTTGTTGTAGAGGGTTATTGCAAGAGTCTGATAGGAATACTACATCAGTATTAGAGGAGTGGTATATGAAGAAGTAATCATGACATTGCCAGAATTGCATAGAAATTACTAGGATGGAGAAGAAAATTTAACTCATAACGTAGTTAATTTTAAAGATAAGATTAAAATAATATTGCAATAGGTGTTTTACATCAATTTAGTATAAGCAAGGTATTTTTATTTTCATTTTGTTTTTTCTACTCTGTGTGTAAAACAGAGAAAATTGGGAACTGTCCCTTTAATAAAACCCTGTTTACCTATCTTCTTCTTGTGGGAGTGGCTTAGGAACCTGTAGAGTGAGGTGTAACTTCCAATTCTGCATTCTGACCTGCAACCTTAGATAGAGTGCTGATACTACAACCAGGAAGTGACAGATAATTGCTTTAAACTACATTAGAAAAGCTTCTCATAGCAAAATTTAGAGATTGAAACAGTGATTATTTTTACATAGTTGTCATTAAATATTTGGAGCTCTGCTGTGCATAGAGACTGCAACATACTTAGAATACACAGCTTTCTGGGACAGAAATTGATCTTCTGACTTTTGGGCCCTATCTGATTACTGCTTGGTTCATCTTTTTTTTGTTAAACTACTCTGTAGGCTGAAAGGGCGAGACTCTTCTTTGCAGGTGGGTGGTCACCTTGTGTTTAAAATTTAGGTTGTTTTTGAAGGCGACTAAGGTAGATTGTTTTTGCTGCTGATTATTGAAAGAATTATGAATATCAGGCTGGGCATATGTTTGAATGTTTGAATGTTCAGCATGGCTGTAAATAACCACATTTTTATAACTGACAATTTTGTAGAAAACGTCGTTTTTAACAAATTGGTAAATCTGTAAGACAGTGAATTAAATGAGTTCTATTTTGTTTTCCATTAACCTGTTATATATATTTAATTACTAGCTTGCAAAGTATATTGAAATTACTGTGCTATTAACTTCCTGCTAGTATTTAATAAAATATTTAAAACATTTATTTATGTAGTCAAATAAAATTACACTTTTGTTGTTAGTATTTTGCTAATAAGTTTCATTTCTTTTGCTGTTAGGAAGCTGCCTGAGTATTCATCATTGGTTTATCCTTTTTTTTTTAGTCTGTCTTTGGAATAGTTTGATATCTATTATTTAAGTTTTTATAAATGATTAATCTTACACAAGTATATTGAAATATTGCTTGCTTCTCATGATAAAGTTAACCATCCTAGTATGACACTAAAATATTTCAAAGATAATATTTTTGAACGAATGAGTTAATTAGTAGTATGAATTATTATTGTGAAAAAAGTTCACAAAAGACTCATTTGGAGTGGAAGTCAGAAAATAAATGTGTGTGTTCCTTTAATATCAAGGACGGTAGTTTCTTAATTTTCTCTATCACTAATGGGCCTTTTTATGTTTCTTCCATGGACACTGTGCTTCCAACGACTTTGTCTACCAAATAAGGGGTATGCATTAAATCATAAATATTAAAACCACTATTTGTTAGATATATATCATTTCCAGTGAGTTTATCAGTCTGAGGTATCCATTCTAGTTTAATATAGTTCAGCTCAAAACAGAGGCTTGCCATTTCACTTAGCTTGAATGGCTTTATTTTAGATAACTCTTTAGATATTTTTGATTTTTTGAAATAATATCTGATAATATCTGAATTTTCATCACCTGTTCTTGTGGAATCCTTGTCATCTGGGCACAGCATATTGGGAACTAGTGGTATAAAAGTGCAGACATTTTGGTCTTAATACCTTTGAAGGTCCGTAAAATGTAATGAAGGTCATCTGGCATAACATAACAAACAAAGATACAGTAGTTACTAGACAGAGAAGAAAGAAGGAAGAAGAAAAATGAAGTGGTATTTGTTGTAGGGAATATTGGGGAGGACTTCAAGGCATCTGTGTTTTGGCCCCATCAAATCTATATTTATCTCGACTGTTTTCTCAATTTAAAAGTTTTACTTCAGTTAGGCTGATACACTACTGACTTCAAAACAAATGTTACTTATGTTCATGTATTTATTCTGTATTTTTAGTTGGTTTCCGTCTCTTCAACATTTCCCATTTCTCCATTCCCCCATTCATATTATTCCTTTAGCCCAGCTGAAAACACTTTTCTAGTGTGAGGTTTTCTCTGATCACACTAATCCACAGTTATATTTCCTTCCTTTAGACTTTCATATCATGTCGATTCCACCAGTACTTAAGTACATAATCATATTATATCTTGTCATATAACTTAAGAACATCCCATGTCTCTTCAACTATATTATAAGTTGTTTGAGGGCCAGGAGCTTAACTTCTACATTAACTTCTACATAATATTGTAGAAGTGCAGTAGTGCACATTCGTTGGGTACTAAATAAATATCTGTTGAATGAATGAGAGAGATAATCTTACTAATAATTGCTTCTAGTGTTATGCTGCTTCCTTCTACCTTGCTTAAGCATGTAATTATCTGTAATGTTTTTACACATCAGACCATTGATTATCATAATATTATTATTTAATTTTATTTTTCAACTGGAGGCCATTATTCTAAATTATACTAATATTGTTTTTGTTTTGCTAGGTAATGCATGAGTTTGTTATATTTGATGATTTTGAAATGGATATGCTGCCTACAAAGAAAGAACAAGCTGGACTTTATTAACAATAAATCAAAGGAAATATTCTGAAGTCCAGACTCTTGCCTTTTATATATTAGGAAAATATAATTTGAAATTTACTGATATATAAGATTTTTAGGCCAGGCATGGTGGCTCACACCTGTAATCCCAGCACTTTGGGAGGCCGAAGAGGGCGGATCACTTAAGGTCAGGAGTTCAAGACCAGCCTGGTCAACATGGCGATCACGAGGTCAGGAGTTCGAGGCCAGCCTGGCCGACATGGTGAAACCCCATCTCTACTAAAAATACAAAAATTAGCTGGGTGTGTTGCCATGCATCTGCAATCCTAGCTACTCAGGAGGCTGAGGCAGGATAATTGCTTGAACCTGGGAGGCGGAGGTTGCAGTGAGCTGAGATCGCGCCGAGATTGTGCCACTGTACTCCAGCCTGGGCGACAGAGGGAGACTCCGTCTAAAAAAAAATTTTTTTTAAAGTAGTTAAAATATTCAGATACATTATGGATTAAGAGGACAGGTTCTGAGCTGACAGAACTGAATGGTGATTCAGTGGTTATGGTAGACTGGTCAGATTGCAGAGCTAGACTGAAGGTCAGAGGCTGGGCGCTGTGGCTCACACCTGTAATACCAGCATTTTGGGAGGCCAAGGAGGGTGGATCATTTGAGGTCAGGAGTCCCAGACCAGCCTGGCCAACATGGTGAACCCCATCTCTACTAAAAATATAAAACTTAGCTGGGTATGGTGATGCACACCTGTAATCCCAGCCACTCTAGAGGCTGAGGTAGGAGAATCACTTGAACCTGGGAGGCGAAGGTTGCAGTGAGCTGAGATTGTGCCACTGCACTCCAGCCTGGGTGGCACAATGCGACTCTGTCTCAAAAACAAACAAGCAAACAAACTGCAGAAACTGCAGATCAGTAATTACCAGAAGGCATGAAGAAACTATTTTACAAAAAGAAAATTTAAAACATTTTAACCTTTTATTTACAGTAGTTATCATAATATATACTTAAAAATCATTTTATCTATTCCTTTTATTAACTCTGTCAGATAGACTTTATTAACCCATTTTTATAGGTACAGAAAATGGAGGTACAGAAAGGTCAAATAACTACCAAAGCCACATGTTGAGTCTTTACACAATGGGTCATTTTGACTTCAAAATTCGTGTTTTGAGTCACTGTGATATTATATTTTCCAATACCCAGTGTAATTTTTCTGTCATTTTAGAGCCTGACTAGACAGGAATTCTGGCAACTGCTCCAGCAGAACTATGGCACTGAGCTAGGCTTAAATGCTGAGGAGATGGAAAACTTGTCACTGTCGACTGAGGATGTGCAGCCAAGGTACAGCAAAATGTTTTGAAATGTCAAAGTTTATCAATTGTTAATCAAAGCAGAATTATTTTAGATTTGACTAATTCTGTATTCCTATTAATTTATCTTTGGCTGTAGAGATAAATTAATTTCTATTAATTTATCTTTCCTCTTTGTTCTCTGTGGTGGAATGGGGTGCAAGGGGGGACAGAGAATAGTTTGCTAAATAGGTAAGCACATATGAAATATATAAGGGAATGTTAACTATGTCACTTAGGGTTTACTTCAAGTCTGGTTTTTGTAAGCCTTTTAATTAAGGATCTGGAGAAGTACCTAGTGAAATCTCTTAGTTTATAGGTGACAATAAAGTAAATTAGATGGTAGGTGTTTTGAAGGATACAATGATATGACTTTTTCTCAAGAATTCCCTAACATAGTGCTTAGCATGTGGTTGGCACTCAATAAATATTGAAAACATTAATGGAAGGAGCGTATAGCCTACTATGGAATGCAAATAATTGTAATACAAGGTAGATAATGGTAAGAGCCATAACAGAGTAACAGAAAATGTGATAAAGAAACTGAGAGTACAGAGAGATTATTTTTGACTGATGAGGATTCATTTAGAAGAGTGGACATTTTTATTAACCTGTGCAAGTAAAAGTGCATTACGTCCAATGGAAATTGAAGCTGTTAGCAACAAAAACAATTAAGGAGAATACGTTAAAATTCTATAGCAAACATTATGTTAAGTGAAAAAAGCCAGTCACAAAAGACCATATATTGTATGATTCTATGTATGTGAAATGGAGTCTAGAATTGGTAAATTTATAGAGACAGAAAGTAGATGGTAGTTGCTAGGAGCTAAGAGGAAGAGAGAATGGGGAGTGACTGCAAGTGAGGACAGCATTTATTTGTTGGGGTGATAGAATGTTCTACGATTAGCTAGTGGCGATGGTTGCCCAACTCTATAACCCACTGAATTGTACAATTTAAATGAAGTGAATTTTGTGGTATGTGAATTATATCTTAAAAGCTGTTATTTAGAAATTCTATAGCAAGTCTTGAAATATTTTGAAAGTCTCAATGTATGTGCAGAAATTTTACTCATCTAGGTAATCTTCTTATGCTGATTCAATTTATATCTTTTCAGCTTAGCATCAATATTTTATAGCCTTTTTTTACATGGTTACACATGTATATTTTATTAGCTTTCTGTAAAGTTACAAATTTCCATTGTATTGCTCTCCTTGCGAAGTTTAGTAGCCTCTTGCCGGCTCTGGATTTGGATAGAAAAGCAATTACTCTGATGCAAAGAGCCTTGGATTATGAGAAACAAGATCTAGATCTTAGGGTTACCAAATGGCCGAGCAACCTCAGGCAAATCTTTTCATTTTTCTGAATTTCAGTTTGCTTGTCTATGAAATAAACGAGGCAGCTGAACTAGATTATTTTTAAGGTCCTTGCCAACTCAAAAAGTTTCTAGTCTTTGAGGAAAGAAAGAATATTTTTGACTAGCTGCTGTATTCTTCTTCTGGTGATTGAATGCTTTCTTTTTTCCTTTTTTTTTTTTTTTTTTTTGAGTTGGAGTCTCACTCTCATCCAGGCTGGACTGCGGTGGCATGATCTTGGTGATCCTGGCTCACTGAAATCTCTGCCTCCCAGGTTCAAGTGATTCTCCTGCCTCAGCCTCCTGAGTAGCTGGGATTATAGAAGCCTCCCACCACTCCCGGCTACTTTTTGTATTTTTAGTAGAGACAGGGTTTCATTATGTTGGTCAGGCTGGTCTTGAACTCTTGACCTTAAGTGATCCGCCCGCCTCAGCCTTCCAAAGTGCTGGGATTACAGGTGTGAGCCACTGCGCCTGGCCTGAATGCTTTCTAAGAAAGTGTGTGGCAGGGTCCTTATTCTCTCTTCTACTTCTTTTTCTATTCTTCAGTCTCTGAAAGAAGCATATCTGTTTCAAACCTTTATTTCCTCAGTTCTTCCATCTTCTTCCTCTTTATTTGCAATCTCTCCTTCCTTCTTCCTTCTCCTTTCCTCTCTATTTTTCCACATCTCACCTCCATCCTGTTGAGCACTGGAAATTAGATCAGTTATGCTCCCTTTGTATTTAATAGGTTTTCCTTTCCTTTTACTCCTCGAGAAAGGGAAAGCGGATCCCAGGACATTTATTATAGTCTTGATCATTTGACAGCTGTGTCTTAAACCTTGTTCTTCGGGCTGGGAAGAGTGAGGAGGCAGGACTGGCCAATGGGTTTAGGCTCAGACATCTTGAGCGTCCACTTCTGGGAGGACTTCACCATTTAAGCTGGGACTGAGTCAGAAAGTAGAATATCTAAAACTGCCTTCTTGAGCAGTCTAGTATCTAACTCAGACATGTACTCTGTACCTGTCCAAGCTTTGTGGTTGTACCCAAATGAAATTTAAACAAGGAATTTTCATTTGATTAGTTGCTGTTATGGCCATTTGTACTTTGTTAATTTTGTAATGTTTTTGAAATTTATAGAATGTCATGTGAGTGTATCTTGTTTTCAGAAATGTCAACTTGTATGTAATTTAAGAAGATAGCCTTATTATTAGTAGACATTAATTTGTTATAGTAGTCCATTTATTATAAAACTGTTTTTATCATAGGAAATGGCCTCAATGAGGAGACTAAATCATTTATTTGTATGGAGGTGACCTTATATTTCTATACTGATGTGTTTCTTACAGAAGTCCAGGAAGAAGCAGCTTGGATGACTCTGGGGAGAGAGATGAAAAATTACCCAAGTCAATCAGTTTTACCAATGAATCAATTAGTCGAGTTTCAGAAACAGAGTCATTCGATGGAAATTCATCAAAAGGAGTTAGTATATGATATCCCTTTTTAAATATATCTGATACTGTCATATCTTAATCAGAATATAAGATAAAGATACAATATACAAAGTGTTAAAAATAAGATATCAGGCTCCTACCTTATTTTAGGAAAAAAGTTTGAAGTCTGTTAAGTAGCAGAGGTTATGTGGGAAAAATATGTAGTTTTGTTCAGAGCTATATAAAAAGCAGAGCTACCAAGCAGTTTTACCTGGGCATCAGTCTATAGGGGGATAAATATCATTAAAAGAATAATAAGATAGAAAAATTTGTAAGTAGCAAAATTTTCCCCAGGATAAGTACTGTGTATGCTGGAAATAATCTGTTTTTTAAATTTTTATTTATTTATTTTTTATTTCTTTCACAGAAGGGAACATCATGGAGAAAGAATCTGTTTTGAAGGGAGAGATGAGCCCCTGAGCAGCAGGCTTGAGTAATAAGCTGCTTTTTAAGCTTTTTAAGCAGGCAGGTCCAGTTAACTACTAGACATTATACTCAGTTACTTAGTTTCTTCCTTTATTTTCTCAAGTATCATTGTAAGCACATCAGTTTTTTATTCCAGTGAGCTTCAGTCACTTGGAGTCATTATTTGATTGGAGCCCCTTCAGGTTGGTTCCTTTGGCTTTTTGAAATGACCAGTATCTTTGATAATGTCCTCTCTTTCTGGCACAACAATATGTTCTAAGCACATTTTGTATGTTTTCTGCCCCAGAAATGGCATCAGCCATTTTCCTAATGAGCCATAGATTTTCTTAATGAAGAATGGTATTTCGAGACCATATTCTGTGTGCTAGGAGTGCTCCTTCTGCAGAGCTTTTGTTCTGCTGATTGTGGATCCAAGTTTGTGGGCAGAGCTGAATTTTTTTTTGTTTTGAGCAGGGCTTTGGCTTCAAATCCTACCTCTGCCACTTGCTAACTGTGTAATTACTTAACTTTAGCTTTTCTTTTCTCAACTGTAAAGTGAGGATTATACTTCATAAGGTTTTTCTTTTTAATAAGAATTAAACGAGTTAGTATATATGAAAATACAATCATGCTCTGCATAATTATGTTTTGGTCAGTGATGGACTGCATCGTTGGACCATGTTTTGGTGGTCCAAAACATTTTTTTTTTTTTTTTGAGGTGGAATTTCACTCTTGTTGCCCAGACTGGAGTGCAGTGCTGTGATCTCGGCTTACTGCAACCTCAGCCTCCTGAGTAGCTTGGATTACAGGTGTCCAACACTATGCCCGGCTAATTTTTTATGTTTTTAGTAGAGACGGGGTTTCATCATGTTGGCCAGGCTAGTCTCAAATTCCTGCCCTCAGGTGATCCACCTGCCTCAAGCTCTGAAAATGCTGGGATTACAAACATGAGCCACCATGCCCGGCCAGTCCCATAACATTTTAAGGGAAGCTGTGAAATTCCTTTGCCTAGTGAGGTACCATCATAACATGGTAATGCAATGCATTGCTCACCTGTTTGTGGTGATGGTGATGTAAACAAACCTGTGCTGCCAGGCCCATGAAGGTATAGCACATACAATTATATAAGTACATAATACTTGATAATAAGATAATAAATCATTATTTTAGAGTGTACTCTTTCTACTTATGTATATGAAAAAGTTAACTTTGAAACAGCCTCAGGCAGGTCCTTCAGGCAGAATTCCAGAAGAAAACATTGTTATCATAGGAGATGACAGCTCCATGCATGTTATTCTCCCTGCAGGCCTTCTCATCTTACAAAATGTGTAGGTGGAAGACAGTGATATTCATGATCCTGATCCTGTGTAGGCCTAGGCTAGTGTGTGTGTTTGTGTCTTAATTTTTTTTTTATTTATTTTTTATTTTTTTTGTAAGACGGGGTTTCACCGTGTTGGTCAGGCTGGTCTTGAACTCCCGACCTCAGGTGATCCTCCCGCCTTGGCCTCCAGAGTGCTTGGATTACAGGTGTGAGCCACCACACCCGGCCATGTGTCTTAATTTTTAACAAAAAAGTTTAAAAATAAAAAATAAGATAAAAAATTAAAGATAGAGAAAAGCTTTTAGGATAAGTATATAAAGAAAGAAAATATTTTTATATATGTGTCCAATGTGGTTTAACCTGTGTTTTTACGAGTCAAAAAGTTTTTAAAAAATTTAAAATTTCATAAAATAAAAATGTTACAGTAAGCTAAGCTTAATTTATTATTGAAAAAAAAATTTTTTTTTGTAAATCTATTGTAGCCTAAGGGTACAATTTTATTTTTGTTTTTGTTTTTGTTTTTTTTGAGACAGAGTCTCACTCTGTCACCAGGCGTCAGGCTGGAGCGCAGTGGCGCGACCCCGGCTCACTGCAACCTCCGCCTCCCGGGTTCAAGCAATTCTCCTGCCTCAGCCTCCCGAGTAGCTGCGACTACAGGCGCACGCCACCACGCCCAGCTAATTTTTTTGTACTTTTAGTAGAGACGGGGTTTCACCATGTTGGCCAGGATGATCTCAATCTCTTGACCTCATGGTCTGCCCGCCTCGGCCTCCCAAAGTGCTGGGATTACAGGTGTGAGCCACCACGCCCGGCCTTTTTTTTTTTTTTTTTTTAAGATGAAGTCTCGCTCTGTTGCCCAGGTTGGAGTGGAGTGGCATGATCTCGGCTCACTGCAACTTCCGCCTCCTGGGTTCAAGTGATTCTCCTGCCTCAGCCTCCCAAGTAGCTGGGATTACAGGTACATGCCACCACAA
>CAUYLG010032811.1:0-48236 GCA_963573385.1 Cacajao melanocephalus
TGCTGAGAGATTTCCTCACCACCAGGCCTGCCTTACACGAGCTCCTGAAAGAAGCAATAAACATGGAAAGGAACAACTATTACCAGTCACTCCAAAAATGTACCAAATGGTAAAGAGCATCGATACAATGAAGAAACTGTGTCAGCTAACAGGCAAAACAACTAACTAGCCTCAAAATGGCAGAATCAAATTCACACATAACAATATTAACCTTAAATGTAAATGGGCTAAATGCCCCAATCAAAAACACAGACTGGCACATTGAATAAAAAGTCAAGACCCATCGGTGTGCTATATTCAGGAAACCCATCTCACATACAAAGACACACATAGACTCAAAATAAAGGGATGGAAGAAGATTTATCAAGCAAATGGAGAGCAAAAAAAGGAGGGGTTGCAATCCTAGTCTTTGTTAAAACAGACTTTAAACCAACAAAGATCAAGAGAGACAAAGAAGGGCATTACATTATGGTGAAAGATCAATGCAACAAGAAGAGCTAATGATCCTAAATATATATGCACCCAATACAGGAGCACCCAGATACATAAAGCAAGTTCTTAACGACCTACAAAGAGATGTAGACTCCCACACAATACTAGTGGGAGACTTTAACACTCCACTGTCAGTATCAGAGAGATCAACGAGACAGAAAATTAACAAGGATGTTCAGGACTTGAACTCAGATCTCGATCAAGCGAACCTAATAGACATCCACAGAACTCTCCACCCCAAATCTACAGAATATACATTCTTCTCAGCACCATATTGCACTTACTCTAAAATTGACCACATAATTGGAAGTAAATCACTCCTCAGCAATTGCAAAAGAACAGCAATCATAACAAACAGTCTCTCAGACCAAAGTGCAATCAAATTAGAACTCAGGATTAAGAAACTCACTCAAAACAGCATAACTACATGGAAATCAAACAACCTGCTCCTGAATGTCCACTGGATAAATAATGAAAGGAAGGCAGAAATAAAGATGTTCTTCCAAACCAATGAGAATGAAGACATAACGTAACAGAATCACTGGGGCACATTTAAAGCAGTGTCTAGAGGGAAATTTATAGCAATAAATGCCCACATGAGAAGCGAGGAAAGATCTAAAATTGACAAGCTATCGTCACAATTAAAAGAACTAGAGGAACAAGATCAAACAAATTCAAAGCTAGCAGAAGACAAGAAATAACTAAGATCAGGCATAACTGAAGGAGATAAAGACACAAAAAAAAACCTTCAAAAAATCAATGAATACAGCAGCCTGTTTTCTGAAAAGATCAACAAAATCGATAGACTGCTAGCCAGACTAATAAAAAAGAAAAGAGAGAAGAATCAAATAGATAAAATAAAAAATGATAAAGGAGATATCACCACCAATTCCACAGAAATAAAAACTAACATCAGAGATTACTGCAAACACTTCTATGCACATAAACCAGTAAATCTAGAAGAAATGGATAAATTCCTGGACACTAGCACCCTTCCAAGACTAAACCAGGAAGAAGTTGAATCCCTGAATAGACCAATAACAAGGTTTGAAGTTGAGGCAGCAATTAATAGCCTACCAACCAAAAAAAGTCCGGGACCAGACAGGTTCACAGCTGAATTCTGCTAGAGGTAGAAAGAGGTGCTGGTACCATTCCTTCTGAAACTATTCCAAACAATCCAAAAAGAGGGAATACTTCCCAAATCATTTTGAGACCAACATCATCCTGATACAAAACCTGTCAGAGACACAACTAAAAAACAATATTTCAGGCCAAT
Source organism: Cacajao melanocephalus (assembly GCA_963573385.1). Taxonomy (NCBI): domain Eukaryota; kingdom Metazoa; phylum Chordata; class Mammalia; order Primates; family Pitheciidae; genus Cacajao; species Cacajao melanocephalus. Next base: position 1,769 of record CAUYLG010032811.1, read on the forward strand.
ATCCATGATGAACATTGATATGAAAATCCTCAATAAAATACTGGCAAACCAAATCCAACAGCACATCAAAAAGCTTATCCATCATGATCAAGTAGGCTTCATCCCGGGTATGCAATACTGGTTCAACATACACAAATCTCTCTCACCATTCCTATTCAACATAGTATTGGAAGTTCTAGCCAGAGCAATCAGGCAAGAAAAAGAAATAAAGGGTATTCAATTATGAAAATAGGAAGTCAAATTGTCTCTATTTGCAGATTACATGATTGCATATTTAGAAGACACCATCATCTCAGCCCAAAATCTCCTTAAGATGATAAGCAACTTCAGCAAAGTCTCAGGATACAAAATCAATGTGCAGAAATCACAAGCATTCCTATACACCAATAACAGACTTAAAGAGAGCCAAATCAAGAACGAACTGCTGTTCACAATTGCTACAAAGAGAATAAAATACCTAGGAATAAAACTAACAAAGGATGTAAAGGACCTCTTCAAGGAGAACTACAAACCAACTGCACAAGGAAATAAGAGAGGACACAAACAGATGGAAAAACATTTCATGCTCATGGTTAGGAAGAATCAATATCATGAAAATGGCCATTCTGCCCAAAATAATTTTTAGAGTAAATGCTATCCCCATCAAGCGACCACTGACTTTCTTCACAGAACTGGAAAAAACCACCTTAAACTTCATATAGAACCAAAAAAGAGCTCACATAGCTGATACAATCCTAAGCAAAAAGAACAGAGCTGGAAGCATCATGCTACCTGACTTCAAACTATGGTACAAGGCTACAGTAATCAAAACAGCATGGTACTGGTACCAAAACAGAGATATAGACCAATGGAACAGAACAGAGGCTTTGGAAGTAATGCCACACGTCTACAACCATCTGATCTTTGACAAACTGGACAAAAACAAGCAATGAGGAAAGGGTTACCTGCTTAATAAATGGTTTTGGCAAAACTGGCTAGCGATGTGCAGAAAGCTGAAACTGGACCCCTTCCTTACACCTTATACAAAAATTAACTTCAGATGGATTAAAGATTTAAACATAAGACCTAACATCATAAAAACCCTAGAAAAAAACCTAGGCAAAACCATTTAGGACATAGGCATAGGCAAGGACTTTATGACTAAAACACCCAAAGCAGTGGCAACAAAAGCCAAAATAGACAAATGGGATCTAATTAAACTCCAGAGCTTCTGCACAGCAAAAGACACAATCATCAGAGTGACCTGGCACCCAACAGACTGGGAAAAAATTTTTGCAATCTACCCATCTGACAAAGGGCTAATATCCAGAATCTACAAAGAACTAAAGCAAATTTATAAGATAAAAACAAACAACCCCATCAAAAAGTGGGCAAAGGAAATGAACAGACACTTTTCAAAAGAAGACATATCTGAGGCCAACAAATGTGAAAAAAAATGCTCATCATCACTGGTCATTAGAGAAATGCAAATCAAAACCACAATGAGATACCATCTCATGCCAGTTAGAATGGCAATCATTAAAAAAATCAGGACACAACAGATGCTGGAGAGGATGTGGAGAAATAGGAATGCTTTTACACTGTTGGTGGGAGTGTAAATTAGTTCAACCATGTGGAAGACAGTGTGGCAATTCCTCATGGATGTAGAAATTTGACGCAGCAATCTCATACTGGGTATATACCCAAAGGATTATAAATCATTCTATTTTAAAGACATATGCACACGTATGTTCATTGTGGCACCGTTTATAATAGCAAAGACTTGGAACCAACCCAAATGCCCAACAATGGTAGACTGGATAAAGAAAATGTGGCACATATACATCATGGAATACTATGCAGCCATAAAAAAGGATGAGTTCATGTCCTTTATAGGGACATTGATGAATCTGGAAACCATCATTCTCAGAAAACTGACACAAGAACAGAAAACCAAACACTGCATGTTCTCACTCATAAGTGGGTGTTGAACAATGAGAACATATGGAGACAGGGAGGGGAGCATCACACACTGGGGTCTGTTGGGGGGGGATAGAAGGGGATGGGGAGATTGGGGAGGGATAACATTAGGAGAAATATCTAATGTAGGTGACAGGGGGATGGCGGCAGTAAACCACCCTGGCATGTGTATACCTGTGTAACAATCCTGTAAGATCTGCACATGTACCCCAGAACTTAAAGTATAATTTTTTAAAAAAGATGATGCTTACTATATATAATATATATAAAAGTATGCTTTATGCTCAAGAAGAACAAATAAATGAATGAATGAAATACCATCTGAAAGTTTCCCTTTGCAAATTTTGCAGTTTCAAAAAAAGTAGAATATAGCCAAGGAGTAACCTGGAGGTTCCATCTTGCCCTGAGCTCCCAGATTAGATGCTCTTTTGAGTCTCTGGTATTTGTGATTCAGGCTCCAACTTAGCCTGACAGTGTGAGACACATCTGGCTTCTGCTTGCTTATTGTGCTTGTCTGTCCCCACCCGCTCCATCCTTCATTGATCTGGGTCACGTTTAGCTGTAAGCATCCCTGATTTCTTGCAGGACCAAACAAGTAGGTAGCAATAATTAGGAAATCACAGGCACATACCTTTCAGATAGCATAATCACCCCTACATCTGGTACCAGTGCCCCGACAAGCTTGCTGCCGTAGTCTACTGTGCAAACAGTTCCACCCACTGCAGGTGGAAACAATTCTACTTTTCAGGGCTAGGGAAGGCTGATTTTATGCAACAGAAGCCATTTAACTATTCAGGATTCTGGTGTATTTTTTAGTTCAATTATTCAGGGGGTTTCTGAGTACATGATTGTAAATTCAGCATTTGCTGGTCCGAAAGCTTGGACTTGATTGGTTTAGAGCCAACCTGCTCAGTATGTCTCTCAAACACAACAGTGAACATGGGCAAGATAAATAGATATCCGTTTGATGGAGAATCAAGTACAGAGGAAAATTTATCTTTGAAAAGTTTTGATTCACAGCTTCTAGCCAATACAAATGGAATGCTTACTTTTGTGATGGCCTTTTCCCTTTCAAACCAACACTCACACAAAGATTTTTGGAAATCAATAAACAACTGTTTCTTTATAATGAAAGACATTTATTTTAGATAGATTCACTTCTTTATCCCCCACTCAGATAGTATTGTATACATCTGTCTTGAATATTTAAAATTAAGGGCTGCTTGCTTGCCTGTCAGGGTGCCATGTTTTTCTATCTCCGATAAGAAAGCAACCTAAGGACAAAGTACCAAGGATTCCATGTTCTCTTTTGGAGAAATGATTTGTTTAGCACAGACACATGTTACCCTATGAAAGCAGATCTTGACTTCTGGTAATAGATATTTTATTCAACATTCACCACCTATCTCCTTCACTGTTCTGGGTTCTAATGAAAACTTCTATAAAGTGATATCTAGTTATTTCTCTTGGATTATTTATTCATTTGACAAATATCCGTTGAGCTTCTACTATGAGATGGGAGGTTGCACAATGGGTATACAACAGTATATAGATCCCAGTTCCTGTCCTTGGAAGGGTTACAGTATGGTTCGAGACAAACATTAATTTAAAAAAAGAAACAAAAACAATCACACAAAATATTAATGAACACATTGTAATAAATGTCTTGATAATAAATGCCTTGATGCAAAAGTAAGAGCAAAATGAAAGCCAATGATAAGCGTTACAGTGAGGCTCAAGGCAGACATTAATTTTAAAAAAGAAAGAAATAGAAAAACAGTCACACAAAATGTAAATGAATATGAATGCACTGTGATAAATGCTTTGATGCAAAAGTAAGAGTAAAATGAGAGCCTGTGATAAGGGACCCGAGACTGGGAAGCCCAAAGGAAAAGATGACAAATGCATCAACTGAGTAATGTTATTTTTTGTATCCCCAGACTCTTGCTTAGTGCCTGGCACATTGTCACTCTATTGTATAAATGAAATAGTCTGTTATGAGGCTCTTTTCACTCAAGAGTCTCTAATTTTAAAAAGTAAAAGCTGGCTGGGCGCAGTGGCTCACACCTATAATCCCAGCACTTTGGGAGGCCGAGGCGGGTGGATCACGAAGTCAAGAGATCGAAACCATCCTGGCCAACATGGTAAAACTCCGTCTCTACTAAAAAATACAAAAATGAGCTGGGCAGGGTGGCACACGCTTGTAGTCCCAGCTACTCGGGAGGCTGAGGCAGGAGAATTGCTTGAACCCAGGAGGCGGAGGTTGCGGTGAGCCGAGATCTCGCCATTGCACTCCAGCCTGGGTAACAAGAGTGAAACTCCATCTCAAAAAAAAAAAAAAAGAAAAAAAAAGAAAAAGAAAAAGAAAAAGAAAGTCCTATTTGATTAGAGAAGAAGCATCTATGAAACTATGGGAAAAAATACTGGAGACAAGTAGCTCATGCTTTGCTGTGAAACTGGACAAGTAAAATGAAAAGCTGAGTGTAGCAAGAGGAGCAATGAGAAGGCCCATGTGCCCAGCAGTCAAGCAACAAACTTTTATAACACGTGGGTACCTGCTCAACCTGAATCGGGACCCTACGAGGGGCATTCTAGTAGGTCCTTCAGTCTAGACAGAAAGACAAAACGTATTTATGAGGGTGTGTATATTTGTGTCTGCATAAATAAGTAAAATATCATAGAATACCATTAAATAAAAAGTAATCTTGTTTGATTTAGACAATTAGTGGTGCATGAGTTCTGAAGGGAGGGATATTAGCAAGATATATAATAGTTTGAAGATTTTGGCCAACCCATTATGGCTCCCACCTACTTTCCTTTGCCATTTCTAGGAGGTCTTCCCACTACCCTGCAGTGCAAGAAGGGGCAGGAGCACCTTGAACCATATCTTCCTATTTATGGACAAGTTCAGTTTTTATAGAATATAAAGTCTGAAGGGAATAGAAACTGTGGCAAAATGATACAAGCCTAGGTACTCTGTTCAACACTTGCCTCCTATACTAAATAGACGATCGTCTCTTTGGATTTTGGAGACACTCTGGTCAACTTGTTTTATCATGACTTTTCTATCTCTACCAAGGCCCAGCAGCATACCAGGAACTATTTTTCAAATGGTAAGCAGTTTTCTGCTGCAGAAGGTGCAGCTGGGCTCAGGAATACTAGGGATCTGTACATAGCGTTTCCAATTTGGGCTTGCCAAAGACTTTAGACACCCATGATATCGTGCTGTGGGTATCTTTAGTAACATTAACATCTTAGTCATACAACTAAGTGGTAAGGCACCTTGCGCCACAGCCTGCATCCCATCCAAAATGTCAGTCTCCAAGTCACCTGATGCATGGGCAGGTGTGAAATATACTGATAATATTTTCGAATGTGACATATACTATCCCCATCTTGTCATGGTGTACCCCAGGCCACTGCACTCCTTAAAACCTCACTAATGTGGCAAGCTGTGGATCTTCATAGGGTTTCATTGCACTGTCTACCATAATGTATCTTTCCAGGGCATCCAAAGTATTTGCCATGTTATTCTATTAAGTATGTTTTCCTTGATGTAGAGAAACATTAATATGTTATGTGTAACATCAAGATATCAAGTTTCCTGTGGATAATGTTTTGACAGAAAACAAAAGCGTTAGGCTGGCCCTTGGGCAGGACAGTTAAAAGTATCAATCTGTCCCTGCCATGTGAAGTCAAGTTACTTTTTATCCTTTCCATTGATGGAGATAGAGAAGAATACGTTTACCAGAATAATAGTGGCATAGCAGGTGCCTCAGGCCATATTGTTTTGCTCTAATAAAGATGCCATACCTGGAAATATCATCTGCACTTGGGGCTCACACCTGATTAAGCTTATGGTAGTCTGCTCTCCTCTGCCATTTATCATCTTGTTTTCTCAAGTACCAGAACATTGAAAGGATATTCTATGGGAAGTGCCACTATTTCATTTCAGTCTTTCAGGGTAATACGAATCTTTGAAATTCTTCTTGGGATACAATATTGTTTGTTTCTGACTTATTGTTTTGGCCAAGACTGGGGCAGTTTTAGAGGTTTCTATTTGGTCTTTCCTTCCATAATGCAAACAGTATGATGTGCATCGCTACAATGCTGGTTCCACAGAAATCCTCCACATGAATTTCCACCTGCTCATTTTATTGAACCCAGAGAACAGAATAGAAAGGTGAGGGGTCCCAGAGACATATTTTTTTCTGATTCCTGTTTCCCCCTTCGTCTTCTCCCAGGTATCCAGTGCTTCATTTTCTTTAGATGAAAGATGTTTGGAGTTGGAGTTAGGAGCCCTGGGTCTGTTTCCTGGTTCTGTCCCTCGTCAGCAGTTTAACCGCAGCCAAGGCACGTGACCTCCTAGAGCTTAGTCATTTCCTCTACAAGGCGATGCATTGAATAAGGTGGCCTCTCAGCCCTTTCTAATTCCTAGGATTATATGAATACGAGTATGATCTGAAATAGATTCCCATTGAGGACCCAGCATCCGATCTTTGGGGTTACCTATTCTGGGGATTGCTAACAGGTGTGAAAGTCACTTCCTGGCTTGGCTGTTGGAGGAGGTGGCGCAGTCCTTGTCCTGACTATAATAAATATATATTTTTTACTTTATTTTTTACGGTAGATGGTTGCCAGTCCTGAAGATAAGTTTGAGGCCTTGGCAGCCCAGGGGAATTTCAGCAAGGCAACATGCCAGGATATTCTTAATCTCTGCAAGAGTGCACAGCAAGCCCTGTATACTTATGCCTTTCAGAAAATCTGGTTGAACACTCCAGTAAAGTTTCCATGAATGGAACTTTTATGCTTAACATCTTCTGCTGAAAAAACATTGTCTTTTCCGATCTTAAAAGAAGTCCTCTGAAGAACAAATAAAATGTTCACACCAAGGAAGAACACTTTATAATTATAATTGTAATTATGTTAATCTAAAAGGCTATAATAAACTTTAAGCAAGTGCTTCCTATTTTATTTTCACCACAAACAGTTTATGAGCAGAACTGTCCTCTTGACATGATAATGAAAGAGCAGTCACACATGTCAGCTAGAGCAATTATGTTCTTCAGATGTCTGTCGTATTATACGATTCCTTCCTGCTGACACCTTATCAACTGTGACATGCATATTAAAAAGAACACCCAAGAGATCTAACTTAAAAAATCTGAGCACTTTTGAGAAGTTCCATCTGTGTTAAAAAGCCTTGTCTCTCATCTTCTAAAACAGTCTTCTCTTTGCTACCTATTTTCTTTTGGGCCCCAAATGAAAAGAACACATAGAAACACGTATTCTGGTAGTAAACACAGGCGAATGATTCAGGGCCTTAAAAATCCACCTGGCTAATTATTTCCGTGAATATAGAATCTGGAACCAGACAAATAACGAGTTCAAATTTTGGCTTTATCATTTCCCGGCTTTTTTACTTTGGTCAAGGGACAAACTCTCTGAGCTTCCCGTGTAAAAAGATAAAGACATAGACTCTATTTCTAGAACTGTAGGGAGAGTTAGATGAGGGAACAGGTACGGGAGCACTAGGTTTAGGGTCTGTCATTTGAACAATGAGATGTCTGTTTCCCTCTTCTATGTTTTAACAGGGCCCAGAGGGTGCTTTTCTGGTGTGTTTTGGATGTTACCCAGAGAGTCCGTAAGCCACATGACCATTCTGTTGAGGAGGAGGAATGTGGGCTGAAAGGAGATGGTGTCTTGGACCTTAGTCTAGCTCCAAAATTTGTAGTCTGCAGGTCACACATTTTCTTTCTGCTCTTCCCCCCTCATCTCGCCTCTCAGGAACAAGGCCATCTTGCACAGTTCCTCACAATGTTCACTAGCCATGATCAGTATCAACTCTCGAGAGGTGAGTTTCTTCATCAGTCCCCATCCTCCTGCGGTGGCAGCACCTCTGACTCTTCCATGTCTCTCTCTTCTGGGGCCTGACTCCATAGGTGCCCCAGAAAACTGAGCCGGGAACCCCTCTCTTCCATTCCTGTCCTGGCACAGCCCTCCTTATGTCCCTTTGGTGGGGCACAGGTACTTCTAGGTCGAAGAAGATTCCAAGTCTCCTCTGTGGCCCTCTCCAGAGCATTGTTGTCGGGATGGTCAGGGCATTGTTTTTTGTTGTTGTTATAAACACCTAAATCTCTCTCTGACATCTAAAATCTTTTCCATCTCATTCAGTTCACTTTTGGCACCCAAACCTATCAGGTGCTCAAGCATTTTTCTATCCTTGATTCATTTTAACAGGAAGGAAACTAGATCCTACACAATAAAGTTAATTATCATTGTTGCTTCATTCTGAGTTCTCTCTAGCTTGATAACCTTTTTTATTTATTTATTTTTTTTAGGGTTGGGAAACAAACTGCACCATATTCTAATGAGGGTTCTTGCTGTAAAAGGAAAGATGATGTCTGGGCCTTTGGTCATCACATTATGTTGTTAGATCCCTGGAATCCCTAGAATCTATGACTTTGCTTTGCTTTTTTTTTTTTTTTTTTTTTTTTTTCTGCTGAAGCACTGTGTTGCTGACAGGTAGATATTTGAAGTCTCTTGCTATAGTTGGTTAATGTCTGGCAGTCTCAGTAGTAAATATGTTTATTTATCTCTATGTGTAATATGTGTGTACATAGGTGCATGTGCATGTGTGCATGTGAGAGGAAGAATGAGAGAGAACAAGAAAAAGAGATGAAGAAGGAAAGAAAGGTAGGCCAAGAAACAAAAGAATTTGGTACCATTTATTTATTTATTTATTTATGCTTGAGTCATTTTCTTGTTTCTCTTTTCTTTCTTTTTTTTTTTTTTTTTTGAGACGGAGTCTTGCTCTGTTGCCCAGGCTAGAGTGTAGTGGCATGATCTCAGCTCACTGTCACCTCTGCCTCCCAGGTTCAAGTGATTCTTCTGCCTCAGCCTCTCAAGTAGCTAGGACTACAGGCACCCACCATCATGCCCAGATAAATTTTGTATTTTTAAGTAGAGATGGAGTTTTACCATGTTGGCCCAGCTGGTCTTGAACTTCTGACCTCAAGTGATCTGCCTGCCTCGGCCTACCAAAGTGCTGGGATTACGGGCGTGAGCCACTGCACCTGGAAGAAGCACTGAGATACCAGGTCAGGAGTATCAGGTTCTTGTCCTGACTAAAGCCAGCTTCCTGTGTGAACTTGGGTAGGTATAGCTCAAACTCTTTGGGTATTAGGTGCTTTACCTGTGAAATGAAAGGGCAGAACTGGATTTAGAAAGCCATTTCTAATGTTAGTATTCCAGGAACCTATTGTGTTTTGCATGTTATGCTTGTCTTTCTGTAAGTTAACCAATGTTACTATAGCAAGGCCATCCTCATGGTATAACAAATAGAAATGATTGTCTCAGACTTCAGAATTTATGTGCGTGCCTTGCTGCTGTGGCATATGTGATAACCAGTCTGCCAGTTAGTTAGGGAGCAGGAAGTGAGACTACAATTGACACTTGTCTACCCACAAATTAGGATGTAAGCTTTTTTGCATCCCACCCTGCTCTCTTCTCACCATCATCTAAAAATTAGTACTGAGTGTCTGAAAAGAACACCTTCCCCATCTGGGTGCGGTGGCTCACTCCTGTAATCCCAGCACTTTGGGAGGCCGAGGCAGGCAGGTCATTTGAGGTCAGGAGTTCGAGACCAGCCTGACCAACAGGGTGAAACCCCATCTCTACTAAAAATACAAGAAAAATTAGCTGGGTGTGGTGGTGCATGCCTGTAGTCCTAACTCCTCAGGAGGGAGGCTGAGGCAGGAGAATCACTGGAACCTGGGAGGCAGAGGTTGCAGTGAGCTGAGATCATGTCACTGCATTACAGCTTGGGTGACAGAGCAAGACTCTGCCTGAAAAAAAAAGAACACCTTCCCCTCCATATAGGCTGTACATTTCTTCTTTAAATGTCTCCCCTCTTTAAGGTTGTCCTTAGCTATCATCTTAGCCAGAATTCTGTAGCCTGAGGCATGAAAACAACAATCAAATTATTCTGATTCATCTTTCCAAGGAAGGAGTTGATGATTACTTTTTATTAATTATGGTTTTGACAATTTCTATTGGTTCAGATTCTGGAGATACAGCCTGGGTGTGAACCTTGGCTCTACCACTTAGCAGTTATGTGGCCTTGGGAAGCTCTTAAATTTGTGTTTTCCTATTTGACAGTTGAAGAAAATAACTAGTTTACAGTGTAGTTGAAGAAGTGGGGAAGGAGCAAGATTCTCGACTGTGTAGACAATGCAGTAGCTACTCTGTTGTTCTTACGCTTGTGTTCAACTAGATAAATAAAGAATGAAAACAGGTTCTAGGCCTCTTTCTGGAAACATTAACTCAAGTAAGTCACATCAGGTTAAAGACACCCTCCTGAGAGTTCTGTGATCCAGCCCAAGTTTTCACAGTTTAACTCTTACAATCTCAGATGCTGACATTTCAGTGAGCTTGGGAGAGATTTATTTTTGCCTCTCCCATCCATCCCTGCTCATTTATTGAGCACTTCTTATGGGCCAGGCACTGTGCTAAGCTCTTTACGTGGATTATCTTATTGAGTACTGAAAGCACTCTTATTCATTAGATTCTATTATTGTCCTTATTTTAGTGATGAACCTGGGTTCAGCTTGAACTTGGCCAAGTGCAGAGAAGAGCCCCCAGACTTCACCTAGATAATACACCCTTCCTGTGCCACCACTAAGTGTTAAAACCCCCTAAAATGATCTGATGAATCATTGATGGAGTCAGAGAAACTAGGTCTTAGGAAATGAAGTTATATATAGAGATTGCTTGATTTAGCCCCTGAGTTAAGGCAAGATTTGACATCATTGTCCTGTTCCAAGTTTCCAGATCTTCATTAGTAGAAGTCCTGTGGTTAGTCCTTGATAAAAGTAGGCCCTGCAGGACAGCAAGAGAGAAAAGATAAGAGTAGTTGCAAGTCTTGTGTAGGCTTTTTTTTTTTTTTTCACTGACAAAAAGCATCCATTAGCTATTACTTCGTACCCATCTTGTACTGACTTGCTACAAAGTCCATGGTGTAAGATGAACACATGGGTTGGCACATGCATGCCACAAAAAAGTGTCCAAAGAAGGGTGCAGGGTAAAGGTGGTGGTGAATGAATAGTCAGTTAGGGTATGACTCTAAAGTATGAATTAAAAGGTAGAGAAATGGAAAACTGCATGGGTCTTATTTGGTGGGAACAACTCTTTCTCAGCATTTTCAAGTCCGAATAGCAGTTCAGAATGTCTATTAAAAAAAAAACACAGATGTCAGTCACTAGTACAGTAAAACATCTGCAGTATACTGATAACACGTAATACTCCAATAGAACAAATGTGTTTAAATAAACATATTTAATCCTCCTACCCACTGAGAGGTCTGGTATTCTTATTAGATGCTTTTCCTAAGTCAACACACGACTTCTCCTTTCCTCTAGAGCCATTGTGAGACTGTTTTTTTTAAATTAGCATTTCTAAATGGTAAGTCCAACGGTTTCTTCTTTCCTGCAATTTCTCCAACTATGTAATATCATAAACTAATAAAGATTAACTCTATGTTTTCTAATGCCATTTCGTTCTTGGGTATGAAACATAGAAAGGGCTTGACGTTTCAGGAGTCAAATATAATTAATTCATCAGAAACCCACCTTTAATTTTTACGGCATCTAAACTAAACAGTTCTAACAGTACAAGAAGTAGATATGTGAATGACAAAGAGACACAAGCAAGTTATGGACATTTTTATAAGTCACATTTTTGTTTGATGAGGAATTAGAGATAGTATGTTAATAAATCAGTTTAAATAATTTAAACCCTAATTCCCACATGTTAAGTTGAAAATTAAATTTTCTAATCAATGGAAAATGATGAAGTTCTAGAACCTCAAACTCTGTGATCTTAGAATCTGAAACTCTACATTTTGAACAACAACAACAACTGGAGGTATTTCAGTATCTGAGAATACGAGTTAAACATTTTTGCCTCTGGCTCAGGAGACACCTTAGACTCTGAGAACAGCTGGAGGAGCTGAATAGAACTCTTGGGATAATCCTGGAGTTTCTATGTGAGCGAAGAGTTTAGGAATATATTCTGTACAGATACAACCCTTTCTGTAAAGTGCCTAAAAGTTAATGAACATATTTAGATTTTTTTGACAAAAATTGCTACTAATCAAATTTTGTTTTGCTTTGAGACAAGGTTTTACTTTGTCGCCCAGGCTAGAGTGCCACTACAACCTCTGCCTCCCAAGTTCAAGCGATTCTTCTGCCTCAGCTTCCCGAGTAGCTGGGACTACAGGAATGTGCCACCATGCCTGGCTACTTCATATATTTTTAGTAGAGACAGGGTTTCACCACGTTGGCCAGGATGGTCTCGAACTCCTGACCTCAAGTGATCTGCCTGCCTCAACCTCTCGAAGTGTTGAGATAACAGGCATGAACCACCATGCCTGGCCCCAAACAAGCTTTTTCATGACTTTATACTGTCTCAAGTAGTTATACCCAAATCTGTATCTTTGACCAGTAGGAGGAGGCAAGACAAAGGGAGGCAATGGAGGAAGGTAAGAAACATCATTTGCAGTAATTCTCAAATATTTCCCTTCCTTTACATTTCCTTTATCATAATCCTATTTCAGGATCTTTTGTTATACCCAGTGTGGCTTTATAATGATAATACTAATGATAATTTGATGATAATGTCACATACTCGGTGCTTTGTACATATTAACTCATTTAATCCTCACAACCAATCTATAAAGTGGGTAACATTACTATACCTACTTTGCAGTTGTGGCAATGGGCTTGGAGTAACTGAGTAATTCGTCCAAGTTTACACAGTAAGTAAATGCCAGAGCAGGAATTCCACATCAGGCAGTTTGGTTCCAGAACCCAAGTCCATAATCATTACTGGCTTGTGGTCTTCTAACTGCATGTCTTGCCTCTTGGCTAGCCTTAGATTGCTGTCAGATTTAATGTTCTTAAAATACTACTTTGAACATTTTATTCCTGTGTTCAAAAGCCTTCTTGGCTTTTTCCCAAAAAGAGTAAAGTCCAAATTTCTCAGCTGGGCAGTATACTATCTGGTCAAGCCTAATTTGCCAGCACCACCTCCTCTGTTCCTCCCAGGGACCTTCCGTTCCTGGCAGGCTAATGTTCTCAGTCTCTTGACGATCACTCCCACTGTACTCTGTCGTGAGATTACCAGGTGCTTTCCCTATTTTTCTGTGCTTTTTTTGTGTGCCACTTTCTCTGCCAAGTATTTTCTCTCCCCATCTCCTCTTTCCAGCTATTTAACTCAGCACAAGATTTGCTATTGGGCAGAGTGACCAGGATGCAGTGGGATTCTAAGCCACAACCAAAGACATGGGAATGCATAGCCTGGAGGACCAAAGACTCAAGGGACAAAATTAGCCCTCTTTAATTAATACGCTGCCATGTGGAAGAAGTTTAGAGTAGTTTTACTCAGCCTGAGTATAAGACAGCTAAAACATGGGAATAGAAGTAAATGGAAAACAGAAAGTCCTTTCATCTTCGAGGAGTTCTGACTTTTAAATTTATTATCACCAAGGAAGAGGCTGTCTTTACAGCAGCGATCAAACTATATTCTGTGGCCCACTGCTAGTCCACAACGATCTTCCTGCTGGGTCAAAAACAGATGCAAAATTCAAGTCTTTCTTCACAGGGCATCCATCCAGAGGACTCAATTCCATTGACTTTTATCTTTGTCACTAACAGAAGGTGTCTGAATTAGGGGTTATTACATTTCAGCATTCATAAACTAAAGTGTGGAACTTATCAGCTTACTGAGGAGTAGTAATTTAACAAATGGTACTCAGTAATTGACAGCATGGCAAAACTCCTATTGTGCATACTTATAAGTAGAAATTAGGAAATTCACAGGAAAGTCCTAGACACACTGCTTCATGATTAATTGTTGCCTTTGTTTTTAAACTGATAACTTGATAATATTTATGATACATTTATAATACAGCTTAATTAAAAATTATTGGTTTAGCATCATTATTATCTATTTAGTTAACTGCATGGATTGTTGCATTCATACTATATTATATCATGGGATATATTTGCTTAAACAGCATTTCACACCTATAATATTCCAGTAACTAGAATTTAAAATTGTATATTTAGCTCAAATATGTTATTTGTACCTCTACTGACATAATTTTTTCTCTAGGCATATAAACTCCAATTCTCTCTCTACCCCATTGCTTTCTCAATGGTTTCATTATTATCGTCATCACCAAGTACTACCCTGTCCTCAGAAGAGGAAGGTGGGCTCTGAGGTCTTTTGTGTCTCCCATAAGTGCCACTGACAAAAATGACTCTTTGATAGCATTTTTTTTTTGGTAATGAGGACTTAAAAACCAGTTAGATCATTCAATGAAATGGGCTTTGTGCATGCTTTCTATTTAGACATTTTATGCTTTTCAGAGTTCTGCAGTGAAACCTGATGACCACTTGCTCTTCTGAGCTCATAGCTCTAATAGTTGTCATTTTGAAAAATGTAGAAGTCATTTTTTTCAGCATTTCTACAGTTTTTCTTTCTATCCATGGAAGCTACAGCATGATTAGAGAGTGCACTGGGCAGGGATTTTGGCAACTGTCATGCTATGAAGAGCTTCCTTTGGATCCAAAGCACTGGAAATGTAGATTTAAAAAAGAAGAAAAAGGAGATGTGTACCTATTTCACAAAAATCAATTTAATTTCTGTTGTTATTAGCAAGTATCTTTTACAAATAGATCTTTAAGATCAGCTAGTGCTGTGATAGAGTAGTTCCAAAAAGGAATAATCATGTATGCAGATAGCAGCAAGGTATTCAAACAGGGCATCATTTTATACCATCATAGCCTTTCCCTAAAAGAAACAGTAATCTTTGTGATGAACATGGCGAAATATTTCTTCAATACACATTCAATTTATTTTGGCCAGCTGATTGGTGCCGGCAGCCAGATCATTGAACATGATATTAATTATTCATTAAGATACTTGGAAGGACAGAATTTGCATTCTCATGCGGTCAAAATTGATGAGATTTTCATTTGTACTGTAGGAATAGCTTACGACTCAATGCTAAGACTCAATATAATTTTAATAAAAATGTTGAAAAAGGCACCAATCATTTGAACTTTCTCATATCTACAGAACATTTGTTTTATTGGACCCTCATGTCCTATTAAAAGCGTGTTGAAATATTCTTTTTACATCTAATCATACAGATAGGGCTTTGAAAATATCTCAAGAACATTTCAAATAAAAGGTCATAATCACTGCAATGGAGCTTAAAAAACTTGTGATTTGGAGAGCAAAACTGCGACTTTTATCTTTATAACCGACATTTACTATAGCACATCTTTCAGAATTTTGGCTCTCAGATAAGGAAATATTGGGACTGGAACCATCTTTAGTAGAGAGGCAAGTAGTATTCCCATAGCTAAGTAATATCGAGCACAAAAAGACTTGCCTTAAATCAGAAATATGGTAGGAGATACAGCATCAAGCCAAGCCCTATTGGTCTCATAAAACAGACTTGGTCTGAGATTCTGACTTGTGTCTGTAAACACAAATAGATCCACGGAGGGCAAGCCACCACCATTATATTTACTTATTCCCAGGTGTGTGTGAAATGTGGCTCCATCACCTGAGTGGAGGGCAGTAAGCAGGTGTGTCTGACATCCTGGTGCCTTCCTCAGGAGGGCAGCAGTACCCAGTGAGGTTTTCTGTATCATGCTCTGAAGTCCATAAGGAAATTTCAGTTTCCCATGAAGAGAGCGTTCCTCTACATCACAGTCTTCACTTCTCTATTTTTCGAATGCTTCATCAATAAATCACTCAAAATATGCACTAAAAAAGAGAAAATTTCAGTTCCAAAGGCTGCACATGTTTTGGAAGGAGAGGCTTCTAGGAGAAGTTGTGTGTGTGTTGTGAGGTGTGTTGGTTAGAATGACCTTGGTCGCAAGTCATAGAAAACCTGGGCTCCTGCTGACTTAAACAATAAGGAGACATTTCACATCCCAGGGAACCCAGAGGCAGAGCAGGCTCCAGACATGGAGATCAGAGGCTCAACAATGGCACTAAGGGCCCTGGATCTATCTCTCTGCTGTTTCCTTCTAGGGCTGTTTCCCATATGGTTGCAAAATGATCACCAATGGTGATCAGGGTACATGTGTCCTTATTCAAAACCAGCAGGAAAAGAACTTTAGTATGATTGGCCCATCTAGGTCACACGCCTATTGCCAGAACCAGCAATTATTGTTGGGCAACTGTCATGTGCCAATTGGGTTACATTTATCAGGATTTCAGGGAATGCAGTGTATGTCTAGACAACATTAAGTTTCTGTTAGGAAGGATAAATAGGAGAGATGGATGCTGAGTAATAAACGAAAGTGTCTTCTACCAAAAAAGAGAAGTGTTCTCTACTCATGAAAATCCTGTATTAGGGGAACCATTCATTCACATTCTTGTCCCAGTAGCTTGCTTTCCTGTCTCCATCCATCCATTCTCTTTCTCAATCATTAATAAATACCTATAGTATAGACTAGTGTTGCTGTGATGGCTCGATAGCAGTCTTTTGCAAACCTCTTCAGGGGTATTTTTCTCCTTTAAGTAACAGATAATGGAGGAAACACATCTGACACATGGTACCCAGTGTTTCTCCAGAAAAGTTACACTAATATGTGCTTGTATCAACTCCATGTGAGTTTCCAATTTCCCTTCCTCAAAGATCATCACATTAGGAAATAGATGGAGAAATAATATGTTTCCTTATTTTAAAAGTTAAATTTTGGGGGCTTATCAAATTAGATAATTTTACTAATTTTAGATTTTAGAATACCTTATTTTACATTTTATTTCTTAAAAATTAAATTCCATTTATTTTAGTCAATTGAGATTTTACATTTTTATTTGTCTTCTATATAACTACTGTTTGTGATTACCTGAGCCCTTTGCCTGCTTATCAATTGGATAAGATTATTTTTTGATTGATTAATTGCATTAATGGTCCAAAATGTTCACCTCTTCCTACATGCATTAAGCATTTTGTCCTGTGACTTTGAATTTCCGCTCATAAAAGGAGAGTCAACATCATCCAACTTCACGTGACTTGCTTTGATCATCATAAGATAAAGTGGAAGTGTTTGTGTGCCAATTTTGAGCCTAACCCGTTAACAATCTTCCATATTTCCACTTTCCCTCTTGTACCTCAGCTATCACTGAGAGTGTATGCCAGGCTTGCTGGAGAATGAGAGACATGGAAAGGAATGAAGGCCATTATCATCAACTGACCTTAGCTGATTCCCAGACATGGGAGTGAACTCAGTCAAGAACAGCAGAGCCACCTTGCTGACCCCTAGCTGACTCTAGACTGTGAGCAATAAATGGTTATTGTTGTAGTCCTCTGAGGTTTGGGTTGGTTGTTAGGCAGCACTGGTATGGTAATAGATAACTGATGCAACTATTATCCTCTTTTGTCCATCAGTTACAAATATGTTCAGATCTTGCCTTATAATTTTCTTTATGATGTTTTGACTTGCAGAAGTTTAAGAGGTTTATATTACCAAATCTGCTTTTCCCTTTTATGATTTCTTCCTTTGTTTTAATGTATAAAAAATCCTTCTTCACTGAGAAATAAATATGAATATATATTTTATTTTGTGGTTTCAGTTTTACACCTACATTTTGCATACATCTTGGTTATTTGGTTGTAGTCTGATCTGAGGATATAGAATTGTTGTTTTCAAAAATGAATTTCCCAACAACTGTTGAAACAATTGCTTCATAATTTGATTAATCAAATCATTTCCATATGTTTGGTTTTTAGATGTATATATTTACTTTTAAAAATTATTATTATATTTTAAGCATTATAATTTTGAATACTTTCTAATATTTGTAAAGGTTGGACGTCCTCCGTTTATGAAAATACTAAAAACAAAGTTGAACAAAATAACATATTTACAGATAAACTTTAGAACCATTCGGCACAACTGCTGAATCTCCTAATTTTGTTACAATTTTGATGGACATTGTATTAAGCTTATAAATTAATTTAGAAAGACCCATTATCTTTTTAATAGTTAACTGTTTCATTCATGTTCATGTCAAATTTTACCATTTAAGTCATTTCTATATTTTAGCATATTTTTGTATGTCTTAGTTAAAATTTTTAAAATGTTTTCACCTGTTCTAGATATCAGAATCTTCCTTATTTCTGGAGTGCCTGGAAGTTCGATTTTTCTTTTTGTGTATCACAAATCAAATGATATTTTCAGAATTCTTAATTTGAATAGTTAGTTGGTTTTATGATTTAATTTCCAAGGGAACTACTTTTTTCCTTTGAGTAAATAAGATGGGCAAAGACGGAAGCAAACCAGAGACGTCAGCTCCGCTTTGTCCTGGGGAATGATACTGGAGAAGAAGGTTGGAGTGGCGGAGGACTTCCATTCCAGTCACCGGTTAGCAGGAAAGGCCTGCGTGGTGGTAGCAAAAGCAATAGTGGCTCCTGTTCTGTCAGTTAGTCATGTCATCTTCATCTCTGGGGACTCAGGACAGATAATACTGTCCCCATAGCATTTTCTAGGAACCACAGCACTTGTACGTTTAGTAATGTGATTCCTAGTTTTCCCAGGTCCATTTTGTTTTGTGCCTATTGTCCTGGCGTAATTGTAATTGGTACCAGTTTTCACTTTCGAAAGTGTTCCAGTCTGGTTGATAAATTACACATTCCCCCTATTCGTATTGCATTATGAAACAGTGACAGCAGTTACACTGACCACCGTACCCTAGACTTGCAACTGAGATGACTTGGAACTATTCAGGTATCCTTAATGGAGCCTCTGTTGCCACAGTTAAAAGACTCAGACTGCTAATTAGGAGTGGTAAGGGCCACCTTTGTAAGCACAAGCTCCCTTCTCTTGTTTAGAGTTGCATGTTTTGATGGAGTTACAAGTGGCAGAGGAGTATGCAGTTTGTCAGCTTTTGGACCAGTCTCTGCACCCAACAGCAAAGCATTCTTCTCAGAGCTCTGGGCTATTTCATTTGTGTAACTGCAATAGAAACAATGTTTGGTGCATCCTGGAGCAGCAACGAGGTGAATCATTTCAAACTCAGACAACAAGCAAGCCTTTATGCCGAGAAGACAATAGGAGACGGGAGTCTGGAGAGTGACTAGGGGAAGCCCATGCCCTTTCTGTGTTATTGAAGGATCAAATGTTGGATGTCATTGCTTGATGATCTCACATGATGTTGTCATCTCTCCAAAAGCCTTCTCCTCGAGAGATCAGAGACAGAAGTGCAGACTCATGGAAGCTTGGTTCATCAAGAAGGTCTCGAATCAGGCTTGGCTGAACTCCCTCTCCTAAGCCACTGGCCCTTTGTTCATTAGGCATGGGAGCCATGAGATGGAGCATATTAGGCGCCTGTGATTTTTAGTTATATTATTTCTCTGAAAGATCATTTCCTAAAGTGTGTTCCACAGAATCAGTTCTAAGGGGGGCAAAAACTGTACTAACAACAAAAGGGGGTACATTTGGGTAACAGAGTCTTTTTGTGTTAATCTGCATCTGTGGTCTTGTATTCAACTTGAGGTTCTTAGTGGAAGTCTCACAGGAGAGCCAGGGCATGAATAGGGCTTTGAAGGATTGCATTGAAGAGTCAAGAAAATACTTTTTAATGAAAATGAGTAGGGTTTAGGGAGGTGGGAGAATCACGTTGTTTAGATTGGAGTGACGTGGTAAAGTAGACAGCTTTTTCCCCCTTGCTGGAGAATAGAGGCGAGCAGCTAGAGGTGGGCAAAAGGACTGTTCCGGACACTGTGGCGGTACAGTCGTCTCCCCTTATCGGCAGCTTCGCTTTTTGTGGTTTCAGTCACCTGTGGTCAACCTTGGTCTGAAAATATTGAATGGAAAATTTCAGAAATAAACAGTTCATACGTTTTTAATTGCATACTGTTCTGAGTAGCTTGATGAAATCTCCTGCTTGGTCTTGAATCCTTCTTTTGTCCAGTGTATCTATGCTGTCTATACCACATGCCCTCTGGTCATTTAGAAGCAGTCTGGTTTATTGGGCTGTCATAGTATCACAGTGCTGGTGTTCAAGAAACCCTTACTTTAGTTAATAATGGGTCTAAAGCACAAGAGTAGTGATGCTGGTAATTCAGACATGACAAAGAGAAACCATAAATAGTGCTTCCTTTAAATGAAAAGGTGAAAGTTCTGAACTTAATAAGAAAAGCATCATATGCTGAGGTTGCTGAGACGTATGGTAAGAACAAATCTACTGTGAAATTCTGAAGAAGGAAAAGGAAATTCATGCAGTCTGTCACACCTCAAACGGCGAAAATTATGGCCATGGTGCATGATATGTGCTTAGTTAAGATGGAAAAGGTACTGCATTGTGAGTGGAACGGAAACATTCTGATGGAAAGCAATCAGGTTTGATACTACCTGCCATTTTAGGCATCCACTGAGGGTGTTGGAACTTACTCCCAGAGGAGAAGGAGGGACTACTGTGGTTAGTGTATGTATGATAGAAAAGCCTGAGGTAGGGTGGCAGCACTGGGGATACAAAGGAGAAAATGAATGTAAGAAAAACAAAGGGATATGCCAGACATCCCACAGAATAGCCACATTGGGGTGCCAGTAATCAGCAGCAGGCGTGGCGTGTTCACAGCAGCTAATATCTGAGACCGTACACGTGCCATGCCCTGTGCTGAGTGAGCATAGTCCGTAGATTATCTCATTTTATCTCCCCAAGGGCACTAGGAGGTAAAGTTTGCATTACTGATGGGAGATTTGTAGAGGTGAGGTTGTTTTAAAAACCTGTGAATAGTAAGTAGTGAATCTCTCTTTGAACCTCAGCAGAGCCCTAGAGAAACGGTGGGATCAGAAGAAGCGAGTCTCCTGCTGCCCGGAGAGACTTCACACAGAGGATGATGACCAGAGGGAGGACGTGGCTGTCTCCCTTCTGACTGTTATGGGTCCTAAGGCAACTGATAACACGCTGGGGGTGGTTGGTGGGTGGATATGAGGAAATGAGTGGGTTTGGTTGATCAAGAAGACAGCCTGAATGTGACAAGGAGAAGGTCACCAACTCGATACTTTAGGAGCTTTGATAGCTCCTGTGCTTATAGTATCACTTTTAGAGAAAACAAGTGATTACATCGCTTTCCCATGTCATCTGAAATGAATGTCAAAATCCTATTAAAAATCTGAGGATGAGTGAAGACTCTGCACTTGGGAGGAAAAACAGTTTTTGGCTTTTGTAAAATAACTATTGAACATGTCAAGTATTTACTTTCCATCACAGTTATAACAGTACTTCAGTATTTCCCATGGCTGATTTGGAGGGTGGAGGGAGAAGCATTTGTATAATTTTTTAAAAATTATGATGCCAAATATTCTTCTCAACAATTTTGAGTCAGTTTCTGAGCAGGTCTATAGAGGCTATTAAAATGTGAGATTAAATCAGAAAATCAATTTCAATATAAGCCTATGGAGATTCCATTACAATATAAAAATGAAATGTTGCCAATGTATGCTATACACTACATCCAGAAAAGACAGAAAGCAATATAAAATGCTTCATGCCTGTATAATATTTTGGTTCAGACATTCATCTATTGATGGAGCAGCATTCTCTAGAAGGAAGCTGACACAGTGTCCTTACCCCAAACTGTAGTTGTTATCATACCACAGATTATGCTTTATTTAAATGGATTATGCTTTAAGTCACCTAGATAAATTTCAAAGGAACTGAATTCAAAGTATGGGGCTATAACTAGACAACTTAGGGACATTAACTGAGAAATTCAGATAATCAGAATATTTAGAACATTAGTGATTCTCAATCCCGACTGTATATTAGAATCACCTGGGAAGCATTAAGAGATACCTATGTTCAGGTTCCACTCCTGGAAAGTCTAATTTAATCTGTGTGCTAGTGGTTCACAGGCATCAGTATTCTAATGTGCTTGCTAATTTACATAAACCCAAATAGCTAGATTCAGCAGGGTTTGCTATGTATGCTATCCAAAAAATTGAAGATGGGATTCTGCCGACCACAAGCAGGAATTACATGCAAATGGGTTCACTGATTTATACCAGTTTCCCTTTTACCTCAACTGCTGTCTTATTTTGGAAGTTTGATGAAAGAAATGTTGAGGAATGATGGGGTAGAGGTGGGAGCATTTTAGGTGTACCTAGGACAGCTTAGATTTCTGTCTGCTTGCAAACTGATTTGAACTATTACTGAGGCAGACACTTAGTAGTCAAACTAAATCCATTACCTACCTGTAATTGGATAAGAGAGCTTTGGATCTCTTCAGTTATTCACCCCATCTTTATGTTTAAATGGAGATTTTGATTGGTTAAATTTTAAGCCAATCAAGTCATGACATTCCCCTGGAAACTGCAGTTGGCCCAGGAGTGGGCATAAGATCTAAGTTTGCCGAATTGGAAGGTACTTGTATTACATCCATAACCAATATGAACAAGCAAACACACAGCTGTCAGTAGCAATCCGTGCTATCTTAGAACCCTGAGGGGATTCAGACTTAGCAGGAAGTTATACCTAGAAAGGCAAAGTGGAGAGCTGGGAAGAACCTGGGTCTTTGATACTGTCTTTGCACATGTTGAATAACATGGTTCTTTCTTCTGTAAGTTTATTTGAGTAAGGGATTTAAATTGTTTGCAGATTCAATCATCCTAACTGATAGAACTCTAGGGAATAATGATACCTACCAGCAAAAGGCCTCTATGGTTGAAGTGTATCTGAGAAGCTGAGGAGAGAAAGAAGGAGATAAACAGCAGGAGTGAAATTGGGGTTTTCAGACAGAATATCATTTCAGGAAAGAAAATGGTAAGAGTTAAGGATCTCTTTTTCTCTGGAGTCCTTTTGCAATTAAAGTTTGTTGAGGATCTTTCTATTTTTAGAATCTTAAATGAATTTTATGTTTGTGCCATTGCTCCTGTTAAATAAGAGGACAGTATCTGCTGTTAGTAAATAAGAACCATCAAGAAAATCTTTCCACTTCTTACTCTTATGAAGCATAACCATTTTAAATCATTAGAGGAGGATGGTAAGATAATCATGACTCAAGTGTTTTATTTATTTATTTTTTTTTTATTTAATTTTTTTTTAGACAGAGTCTCGCTCTATCACCAGGTTGGAGTGCAGTGGCGCAGTCTTGACTCACTGCGACCTCTGCCTCCTGGGTTCAAGTGATTCTCCTGCCTCAGCCTCCTGAGTAGCTGGGACTACAGGCACATCCCACCAAACCTGGCTAATTTTTTGTATTTTTAGTAGATATGGGGTTTCACCATGTTGTCCAGGATGGCCTCAATCTCCTGACCTCGTGATCTGCCTGCCTCGGCCTCCCAAAGTGCTAAATTACAGGTGTGAGCCACTGTGCCCAGCCTCAAGTGTTTTATTACTTAGCTAAACTTTAGAAAGTCCAAATGGTTACATGTAGAACATCAAATATTACTGAATGTAACAATTATATGTACACAGTTTTGTAGTGTATAAATAATCATGGGTATTACCTATTGGCTTTTTAAAAACAATTGACTGTAATAGAGTTGTTTTTATGTGGAAAAAGAAAACCACTTATAAAGTAGACTTGTACGGCTCACGTTACGCTTCTCAAATACTGAATGATGATGTTTTCGTGTTGTATTCTAAAAATGATTTATAGTAAATTATGTCAGATGGGTGGGAAAAAGAGAGTATTCGAGCTGCAGTCAGAAATCCCATTCTGGCACTAACTCGAAGATCTTAGACCAAGGGACGTCTCAGAGCCTGTTTTCTCCTTTGGTAAAGCTGGGGGTTTGAACATAATCTCTAATGTTCTTTGAGCACAAACTGATCTAGGTGTATGTTTAAGAATTCTGTTCATTGAGTTATACTTGCTACTCACTCAGGGCTTTCTGATTAAACATTATTTTCCAACACATTTAATATATCTCCTATTTGTAACCCAGAAATTTCAAACTTTTGTACATAATTAGTCTCAAGTGAAATTTCAACACACCTTTGTCAACATTTTCATTTGGGATTGTCAGTTTTGGAGAGTGGGGCCAAACTAACCACTGGTTTCTATTTCCATCTTTATGTCTTAGATCTGGTTTCTTCTCACAATGGCCTGTCTGGATACTGCCTCTTGAAATGGCAGTAGCCAGTACAAGATTAATAGGTAGACCAGATTGTACATGCTCACATCTGGCTCTGCACAAAATTTCATGAAATGAGTAATATATGCAGAAAAGATTATCTACAGGGGAAAGAAGGATGGAGACTCAGGTGAAGTACTAGGAATTTTGCTGACTTTCAGCTCTAGAATTGTGAAAGTAATAGTCATGCAAAGTCTATCCAGGTAAATTACAATCCTTAAGGAGATCTACTAACTTGGGGCTTTATGAAAGCTTTTGTCACTTTCAACAAATCCTTTTGAGCTTATACTCTGAAATAAAATTGGTGTTACCATATGTACACATATACAGAACAAAATTTGAAGGTCTATTATACATCTTGATGTCATCTTCAATTTTCTGAAGACCGAGGTTCCGTAGCCCATGTGGTAAGAGCAGTCCTCTCACAACTCACCTGGTCTGTATCTTTTTCTGTGTCTCCCACATTGACCTCATCATGATGACTTAACAGATACTTCCTTCCTCCCTCCCTCCCTTTCTTCTTGCCTCCCTTCCTTTTTCCTCTTCTCCTTCCCCTTTTTTTCCAGAGATATATAAAATTGCTCTTTGTCAAGAAACAAACACAAAAACAAATTATTAAAAAAGTAACCTGCATACAAAAGGATAAAAATAACTGCCTCCTAAAATATTTAACTTGGGT
Source organism: Cacajao melanocephalus (assembly GCA_963573385.1). Classification (NCBI taxonomy): domain Eukaryota; kingdom Metazoa; phylum Chordata; class Mammalia; order Primates; family Pitheciidae; genus Cacajao; species Cacajao melanocephalus. The sequence continues at coordinate 26,576 of CAUYLG010032811.1, forward strand.
AACATAAGACCTGGCAAGAGATGACATTGTAATTAATTTTGAAAAAAGCAAAGTAGAACATTTTTTGTCATGTTTTTCTAGCACACAAAAGGAATGATCTGGTGTATATGTCGTAAAAACTGAAATAGTATAGGAGACTCACCGTAATGTACTTCCTCCAGTGATATCTTCCACTTCATCCATAGCTATGTGAAACTTTGCAGGATGACCTTGGAAGGTCTGAAAGTATAACTGAAGTCTCTACCAGGATACCTTGGGAAGGTGACTTGGTTTGTGTTACATGTGATAACTTAACTTTAGCTCCAATGTATTTCTTGTTTGTAAGGTCTTTAGGAAGAACTTCCTTTCCAGCACTCCTATCTTGCTTCTCCTCCTCCCCTCCACAAACATCTACCACACCACCAAGAAATCTACCAACCAAAAATCTACAGCTTTTCTTCAGTCTAGGAAACAACAAAAACTATTCGCAAATTTCTCTGAACATAGATTGTTCTGTAGGGCAGTTGGTGGCTCCTGTATTGACAACTCATTTACCTTTAGGCACATGATCTTTCTGGTAGGGCTGCCCGGTTATTTAAATATTGACCAGTACAGAGTCTAATTAGTGAAGATATGCACAGATGGTGCTGGTATAAACACATCGGTTGACCCTGAAGTTAACTTCCATCATTCTTCATTGCATTTTAATTTGTTTTGTGACTTATGGACAATTGATTTAATTAGAGTAGAAATCTGCTAGGCAGTTTTCAGGTTGCTTGAGCTACGTATCTGGTAACATTATCTGACTATGAGTATTGTCTTGTTAGTTTTAGGTTTTAAAGTGTTAACCAAAATAACAAACACATAGAGGCTCTCTAAAAGAAAATATATTTATTTGGGAATAAAGCATTGCAATGGGAATGCACATGCCATAGTAAATTCTATGGCTATACCAAAAGATAAGGGAAGACAAAGGTTTTTAAAGGAACAATGAGGTGGGTTGCACAATTGTCTTGAAATGATTATCCTTGGCTATAAAGACCAATAACAAGGGCTATGCCAGTCTGAGGGTGGACAGGCAGTTGCTGGCAGATAGTTTTGCAAAAGCATTTTTTTGTGTGTAAGGTTGCAATGGACTTTGTGTGAGGCTACAGTTTTTTGCAGTCTTTTGTGACAGTTTTTATTTGGCATACAAGCATGAGAACCCTCTCTTCATGGCCTTTCCCAGCTCTGTTTGCGAGGGTTATTGTAACATTGGCCTCTGTTTTGATTCTCACAACTTTTGCATTTCATCCTTTTGATCAAGATCTTTCTCCAAAACCATCACTGATCAATCATTCTGTAGTTCGATTCTGATGTTTCTTGATGCCAGAATGGACGTGTCTAGTTGCGGGTCTTATACTACATTGAGAGGAGTGATTGACAACTAAAAGCCAGGGTCAAAACTTTTTAGCTACATTTGAGTAACAATGGAGGCTTGAAGAGAATGGCTCTCAGACTAAGTCAACCTGGAGTCCATTATTAAATTCAATTTTGTTAGTTTTATCTTCTTTTGTTACCATGTCAGAGTGCTTGGCCAGCATTGTTTTGTTAGGAGTTGTACTTCTACAAAAAAATTTAACAAGTAACAGATACAAAATTTAAAAAGGGAAAATGCAAAGTAAAATTAATAGTCATATGACAATTCTAGTTTGCATAGTGGTTTTGAGTCATGAATTTAGGCTTAAGGACAACCAATTGAATAAATCAAATGATGGTAGGGAATTAGTTAAGACTTGTAACCATGTAGCCTGTTGTCTTATTTTGTGTGTATGGATCTCAACTTTCCCAGAGCCATTTATCCAGATGCAGCATGTAGTATTAGCAATAGTACAGACATTTTCTGATTTAATCAATAGTTAATAAGTATGTCTTAGGTTCTGTGAAATTACCAGCAGAAGCCATTGATTGTGAAACTTTAATTATACCATTACTCTGACAAGTGAAAAAGGTAACATTAAGAAGGGTAAAAGTCTCATTATGACATGGAGTCTTATCCCAACATGTTGAGAGAATCTGTTTACTGTGCCCCTACATGAGGCACAAGGCTTGTTCCTTAAAACTTGTCTACTTTTAGTTTATAAAGCTGTAGGAACAGAGAAGTTTGTTTTTACTTGGAGAGTTGTAGACAAATATTGGAGAAAATTAGAATTCAGGAACCAGTCCTGTCTACAAGCAGATAACAAGCACTTGAAAATAGAGCTACAGTCTAATAGCACGTGTATTATAGTTTCTTTCTTTATTTTTTTTAGAAATCTAATTTTTTCTTTCCACATTGATTATATAAGAATCTCAGATTTAAAGACCTAGGAAGCCAAACCAAGATAGATTTTAGATTTTGCTCACAGTCTTAAGGTTCCTGGGCCTGCAAGGAAGTGACAACTTTACTCACTCACTCTAAGGCTGGGAACTCTTGAAGCCAGGCATTTTATGCACAGTCTTAAATATGACGTTTTAGTCAAAGCCTTGGTAATATGGCCAGTGTTTCCAATTATATCCTTCCCATAAAGAAAGAGCATATTTTTAATTAAACTTATGTAGTAAAAATAAGAATACTCAATAATAGTTTCTGAATTTTGGAAAACTCAGGTAGGGAGAAAAAATAAGTACTTCCACCTTTATTTATAAAAGTATACTTTGCCAAATTGTTATAAATCATAGCTTATGAGAAAAAAGTTTTCTTAAATCTGGAAAACAAAACACTTAAATAAGGAATGAAAATGTTTTAAATAAAAGTCACAAAAACATATTTATCAATTACTTTTTTGTAATCAATTTTTTGCTTAATCTTGATTAGCAGTTTTATAAACCCATCAGTTTATTTATTAGAATTCTGGAAATTTATATTTAGTCTATTGATGTTAAAGTAATCAGAAATCTGCATTCAAGAGTACTTGTTAGATCTTTTCAATAAAATACAATTTTGGATTATAGCAGATTGCAAACGCTTTTAAAGAAGAATTCAAACAATAACTGTGGATGAAAAAAATTTAATCATGGTTAAAAATCTGATGAATGTTCCCAATTGACAAGGACATTTAGATGTTTCTAATATAGAGAGCATTTTAAGGTAAAAACCAGAACCGTGACTGACAGTGTCATATCAGGACGATCAGACCTTTTTATTTCTCACATAGTCTTTAGAATAAATTAAAAACATATCCATCCAAATACCATTTTAGAAAAAAAACCCAAAAATATGACTGATAATATATTAGACTTTAATAAACACATACAATTTTTGGAATATTTATATCAATATCATACCCATATATGGAATGGAAAGAAAACCCAGTATTACTTATTGTTTGACAATGTTTTCCATATAATTTATCAAATAAGTGGAATCATTTAATATCTCTACAAGATGAGAGATACATTCTTTGATACTATCAGGGACACAACTGGAAAATTACAAAGTTAATTTTAGGCCCCAAATACTTAATTTAGGATTTTGATACTGGGAAAACCTGCCAAAGATGTCAAAATGTTCAAAGCACTTGATCAAAACAGAATCACAGGTCACTGTAAATAATAGTCATTTATTTAGCCAGAGTGACATTAAAACGGCTTCAAAAGCAATACAGAAAATTACATGGATATAAAAGTCTTAATTCTGGTAAAGCCCAGTTTTCCTAAGTAATAAAAAATAATAAAAAATAGTAATAACATAGGAAATTATCTTGATAAAACAAAATCTTTTTTTTTTTTTTTAAATTTTAGGCCAGTTACCAAAAAGGAAAAGAAAAGCTTTGTATGCTGTGATTGCTTCTCTTTGTGGTAAGCCCATTTAGATGTCAAACCCTATGCAAAGTGTACTTGAATTTAATCCGACACAGAAACACTGTGTCTAGGGTTATGAGTAGATACTATGTCATAGAGGAAAGTAAACAAGAAAACTAGACCTTGAGCAGGAGATTACATGGCTCTTGGTTAACAGCATGGGAAGTTTTCTCATTAGATAGAACAAGTTTATCAAGAAAAGCCCGGAGTATATGATCAACTTATACTGGAAGAAAATATTGTACTTCTAGGCCTTTAATAAACATTTCAGCATGAGGCTGTGATAGTAGACTTGAAACCAGAGAAAGAGTCCTAGGAGTTGATGAAAAGGCAGAAGGAGAAAGTTATCACCCAGCCAAATAAAAAGACATATCTTTTTAAGGGGACAGAGGAAGACAGCTGAATTTTCAACATGAAATGGGGAAATTAAAAATATCTCAGGAAGAAATGTGGCAGTAATAAAAACTGTAGTTTAGAAGATGGCTATCAAAAAAAGAGATTTCAGAATAACCGTTAAAACTTCTTGCAATTTTATTAAGAGCAAACCAATACTTTAAGAAAACCTTGTTGTTCTAGCATACTTTTTTAAAAGTTTTGTATTAATGTCTTTTTAACATCAAAGCTTAATCTTCAGAAAGAAACATAAATAATTATCTTTCAATTATAGCCAACTGAATCACACAATTCCTTTCATAAATTTCATTTTCACACACCATATCACAACTTACTCAAGACTTTCTGTTTTATCTTTTAGTTTCTCTTTCTTAAGTCTTAGTCATTTTACTTCAGGACACAAATGCATAACACAAGGTTCTTTGTCATACACAAGTATTTTCTCTTTTTTTTAAACCTTCCTTACCAAAAATATATCATTAGATTCATAACTTTTTTCACATCTCTCTCACTTGCTGCTTTATTTCTATTCTGTGCCTTTTAAAACAACCTTTAAATAATTTCTGAATTAGAGAAAATAATAATTTTTTTGAAAGAGAACCTATCTTTGTACTGTTCTTATAGTTTTTTTCTCATCCAAAACACATATTTAGAAATGACCCATATGATTAATGAATATCTATTATTTAATTTAACATAATATAACATAACTTTAAAGTTTCATTACTTGAAGAGTTCATTTATAGACATTTATACTATTTACATTCTCCTAATTTATTTTTAGCAGTTTACCTGAATTGTTCATGAGAACTAAGAGGTTAGGCAAAGTTAGTCACCATTTCAAGTTACTTCCCAGTTAACAATTTTTATAGCATGTGAATATCGGGTATTCACCTAAGTAAGAACCTTAAAGTTAAAAATATGAGTACCTTTCTGGTAACTCAGAAGATACAGCTGTTTTAATTAAACCAACAATATTAAATTCATTTTACTGATAAAAATTACATAAACAAAAATAGTTCTGTTTTAGACTGGGTTTATAGTTTTATAACCTTTGAATCAAAGTCTGGCAGATTAAAAAATTTAATGGAAACAGATATAAAACTTACTGATCAATAAACCCAGGCAAAAAAGTATGCTGAAAATCTTGAAGACATTTCTATTTGTATTTTACCAATAATTTAAAAACAAGCTTATTTATTAAAGGTTTTCTTAAGTCATGTGAACTGAAAAGCATGTGAGTTAATTACTATGTGTTTTATATTTTATATGACTGCTCATTTATCTAAATAGAATTCCTTAAGTGATTTCTGTATGACTACACCAGATTTTATAATGTAGACACAATATATAATATAATATTGTACACATAGGTAAACACATATAAACATATATGTATACATATAGACACAGAAAGATTTTATAGCTTTCATTTTAGAGTTTTAATAATGAGATGGTAATTATAAACTCACCAGTTTATAAAAGACAATTAGATCAAAATTATATTTCTGTCAATATGTAGACCCATTCACATGGCTAAACTTTATTTGCCCTGATTGGGAATCTAATGAAGGCTGTGAAGCAAAATTTTGGGTAAGGAGTTTCCATGTCAGTTTGATTTTTAAGAACCTCTTTTACTCTTTCCCTACCCTTTTTGTTTTTTTTCCCAATTTCAAATGAGCTTAGGGTTAAATTTCAAACTGTTTACATTTTAGTTAGGACTGGCTGAATTATACAACAAAAACAAAATTTTCAAGCGCCTTGAACTGGTAACAAATATATCTTTTGTTTGGTGGTCTGGCTTGTTTAATTGGCAAATGTGGGAGGGGAAAACTTTTAGTAGTTTTTTTCCTAGCTTTTTCTTTTTGGTCTCTGTGTGGTAGAAAAAGGAAAATTTTTATGCTGGACAGAGATAACTTATGTTATTGCTCTTAGCCCAAGATTTTGATCTATTTGATCTGAGAGCCTAGCTTTTATAAACATTTATCTACTTATTTTTCTTTTAGATAATTAAGTTTTAAATTAACTGTTTTGTCATCATACACAATTGTTAGTCGAATCTAAATTTATATTTCTAAAAGGTGTCTAGGTTGTTGGTTACCTTGGAGCTGCTGTAATTTGTAAAGCCATTAATTTGAAAGGCCTTTAAGATTTCTTTTTAAAAAATCTTGGCTGAAATGCCATAGCAGTAAGTTTTATCTCAACATCAGTAGAAGAGTCAGCAGATTCAAAGTAGGCAGAAAAAAATAGATGAGAATTTCGAAAACTACATGTTAATGCTCTAATTGCAGGGTTTTAGTATAATGACCATTTGAGCTCTGATTTTTTTTTGATATAGTTTTGCCCATTGGTTTAAAAATGGGCATAAGAACAGACCATAATAGATAGCTGACAGGAGTTTTAGAAAACCTGGCATGCCTTAGTGTTTGAGAATCCCATTTCCTTTCTTATTAATCTCTCAAAAGGAAGGAAAATCCCGTAAGTACTTTCAGAGAATGTCAGGGTTTGGACTGACACGCGGGGTGGTAGCAGCCACCCTAGTGGCTTTTAATTAGCCATCCTGCACCCAGCATTTAGAATGTTTATTTTTGCTCTTGGGAGGTTTTCAGAAATAAGCAAGGGAAAAGAGCCAAACCAAATCAAAAGAAACCAAAATGAGAGTATTTGGAAAGTTTTAACCCAGGCATGCAGATTGAACAAAATATTAAACTAGGTGTGCAAACCAGATAAGAAATGACCCACAGACAGAATGTAAATTTAGTGGAAACCAACATTACTCTATCCCTAAAGTCACTTGTCTTTATTCCGGAAAGGACAAAAAGCTTTTTATTATCCCAGAAGGGATGCACGGTCCTTTATTAAGATGGCATTATCCAAGCCAGATCCCAAATAATGTAAACAAAAATCCACTACCAAAAAGAGGGAGTGTCAATCAGAGAGAAGACTCAGCAGAACGGAAAAGGCTAGCCATGGAAGCAGACATCAAAAGGCTCACGTAAGTACTGAGCATTGCTTCCAAGAATCACTGATTTCTTTCAATAGTAATCTTTTTCAGGTTCCATTTCTGATACCATATGTGTCAACCTAAACAACAAACAGAGAGAGGCTCTCTAAAATAAAAGATATTTATTAGGAAATAAAGAATTGCAATGGAAAGACACATACCATAGTAAACTATGTGCATATTCAGAAAGGTATAGGGAGATAAAGGCTTTTAAAGGAAAAAATCAGGATGATTGTTTAATTGTTTTGAAATAATTATCCTTGGCTACAAAGATCAATAACAAGGGTGAGTCCAGTCTAAGGTTGTATAAGCAGTTGCTAGGCAGATGTATTCGTAAAAGTATTTTTTATGTAAGGTTGTGATGGCAGTTTGTGCAAGTTTGTGGTTTTTGCAATCTGTGATAGCTTTTGTTATCAGGCATACAAGCATGAGAATCCTCTCTTCATGGCCTTTCTCAGCTCTTCCTGTCAGGGTTTTCTTAACATCGGTGACTCCATTTTGATTCTGACAACTTTCACAAAAGTGTTGTCTTTGAGTAACACTTTAGAAAACAGGAAACCCTCCCTGCCAGATAATTGAATAAAAGTAGCTGATGCTCTGTCAAAGAAATAGAAATCAATCATATAGACTTTTGGGCTATGATAGATGTAACGAAGCAGAAATGACTACAGGTATTATTCTCCCCAAATGAAGAACACTGTATCTAGGATTTAAGTACTTATATCATGGTTCTGGATTTTAATAACTAATTTTGTGTGCAAACTCACCTAACCTATTTGGCATCATGCTCCTCATCTGTAAAATATGAGTTCCACTACATCAGAGCATTTTTCTCCCAAAAACTTTAAAGTAGTCTTTAAATAAATTGCAGGAGGGAAATAAATGATATAAAATATATACAATTGGAGCTGTGCTTGAAACAGGAATGTCCAAGAAAGTAGGACCCAGAAATGTAATTGAAACCTTGCTGAGAAACACTGTAGCAGCTTTGGGGGAGTGGTGGTCTCTCCCCTGTATTGCTGATAAAATCTGCAATATAAAACAATGTGATGGCCAGGCACAGTGGCTCACGCCTGTAATCCTACCACTTTGGAAGGCTGAGGTGGGTGGCAGATCACCTGAGGTCAGGAGTTCAAGACCAGCCCGGCCAACATGGTAAAACCCCGTCTCTAGTAAAAATGCAAAAATTAGCTGGGTGTGGTGGCGGGTGCCTGTATTCCCAGCTACTCAGGAGGCTGAGGTAGGAGGATTGCTTGAACCTGGGAAGCAGAGGTTGCAGTGAGCCGAGATCATGCCACTGCACTCCAGCCTTGGCGACAGAGCAAGACTCCATCACAAACAAAAGAAAACAAACAAAACAAAACAAAACAATGTGATCCACTGAGTGTAAAGCTCTTCTTTTAGCATGGAAAATCAGGACCTTGATGTACAGGTGTGCTGCTATGCAGTGATGGCAAATAAATCTGTGTTTGTTTCAAACTGAGTTTTTAGGTGGGCCACTTAGTATTTAGCCTTTTATCACCTTCACACTATGAAATTCTGCCTGTAATCCTCCCTCGTGTAAGAAGACGCCTCATGAGAACACATCATTCTCTGAGATAATAATTTATTTCTCACATGATAATCCTGAAGAAACACTTGGGAAAACAGTTAAGAAAACGTAAAAGGAGTTGAAGATCTCCAGGTATTTTGCAGTTGTTAGAGGATGAACCTCGTGTGTGGGCTGAAAACAAGGCTAAAGAGGTTGGTAGAGCCTCCCTCGTGTGCCGTGATCAAAGAGTTGAACTTTCCTGAAGGCTGTGGAAAATCTCTAACAGAGTTTAAGTAGGGGAAAAACAAAATATAGACATACGTGTTAGAAAGCTCTGTCAAAAATATGGAGTGTAGACTGTGGTGGGGGACGATGGGCAGAGACAGAGGAGGGATGAACCTAGAGGGCTTGGGATTAGTGACAAGATTGGGCCAGTGAAGGAGTGTTCAATGTCAGATGGAAGACCATGGCCTTTAATTCCTGTTGAACAGCCCTTTCATTTCTCAGTAAGCCCTATTTGTCATGGTACATTTTTTCCATGTTCTGTGTTTACCTATAGTATATTAGAGACTTTTACATTGTCATTAATTAGCAAAATTGATCTGAATTTGGAAAGTTTATTTCTTTTCTATGTTTTGAAAGTGTTGAAATAATACTACATTATTCGTTCTTTAAGGATTTGGAAAAAAACCTTTTGAATCTTTTTTGACATAGTTTTCTTGGGTGCAGAAGGTGTGCGGAGTAGTTGTTCTTTTTTTTCTTTTTTAAAGATGGGGTTTCACCATAATGGCCAGACTGGTCTTGAACTCCTGATCTCAGGTGATCCACCCACCTCAGCCTCCCAAAGTGCTAGGATTACAGGCGTGAGCCACCGCGCCTGGCCAGTAGTTGTTCTTTGACCTTAGAAGAGAAAGAGGCTAAATCTATGTAATCTAATGTTACAATTTCTTAGAAAATATTAATTTCATCTAGAAATTCAAAATTATTTTTATAGGGTTTTTACAAAGTACTCATAATTCTTTTTAATATCTTATGCAGAGGAGGTTTCTTTCTCCCTTTAGCCTCATTATTATTATCTGTGTTTTTGCCTTCTCCTTTTTAATTTTTGTTCAGGCTAATTGCTAATTTATGTATATTACTTCCCCCACTGAGAATCGCCTTTTGGTTCTATTGATTAATGCTACTTTCTGTTTTCTGTTTTATACCATATCCATTTCCTTTTATCATAAATAATTTTTTCCTGCTGCTTTTTTTAGGTTTAATTTCTTTTAAATTATTGAATTGAATTCTTATTTAGTAATATTTAGTAGTATAAGTGTATAGAAGTTAAATTTTCTACTGTTAATAGTTTTAGCTCTTTGCTATGGGTTTTTATTAACTGAGTGCTTTTAATATTATTTTCTAGATATTCTGGAACTTTGGAGCCCATAACAGAAGTACATATTACTGCGTTTCAGACATATATATATATATTTTTTTTTTTCTTTTTTTCTGCTTTTAATGTTTTTTTAAATTTTGGTAGTAGTTTTATTATATTATATCTCATATATTTCATAGCATCAATGTTAGAATTATCCTTCTGCTTTTGGGGGGTAATACTTTCCTTCTCTCCCTCTCTAGGTAAGCAGATTGCCAGCCAGAGGATTCATGTGAATTCACGGCATAGCTCCATGGCTCATAGTACTTCTATTTGATGATTCTGTACTAATTTATTTTGCTTAGTTGGATGTAGTAAGCAAGCTCAAAGCTAGTTGCTATTTCTTGTCTTTCTTGCTCCTTGCCTCACCTCAGGCACAAGAGTCTTAAATGGAAAAAGCAAAGGCAAAAACCGTATTTCTTCGGTCCTTGTTCCCCCTCTGTTCATCAATGTGTAACAAGCTCCCTCCCTTTCCCATCTTCTCCAGGATGGCCTCTCCCTCACATGGCCTCATGGTACTCCTCCTCATCCTTCTAGATAAAGCTGGGCCCCTTGGGTCCCTCCCACTTATTTTCAGAGAAATCTGTATTCCTATTAAGACTCTAGGAAGGTATGAATTGTTTTTCACTATCTCTAGTTTGGGTCTAAGGTTTACCATCTTTTGACAGTATTCTTCACAGCCCGGGGTTGGGGATTGTAGCCATTTTCTGTTTTTCATGTTAGATGCAGTTTTCTTCATTTTTTATTCTTTTGGATTGTGTCTAATAATTTCAGGGAAGTGAGAAGAGTGAACACACCCTTAGCCCTCATCCTTGACTAGAAATTCTAAGCTCATGGTTATGCATCTCCCTGATAGGTACATTTTACATTCCCTGTCCAGGGTTGTGACTAGGATCAGGCTACAGGCCACCAGTTACAAAACAGGTCATGCCCACTTAGGGATTTCAGATAGTTAAAGGGGGAGAAAACTGTTACATTAGGAAGTGTGAGAAATAAGGATACAAAGAGGCAGAGAAAAGAGAGAAAAAAATTCTACCAGGTTTTTATGACAAGTTAGTTGTTGAAAATCAACTATGAAATTAACTTGAAAATTACTGGAATTTTCAAGTTAATTTCATTCATACAGGGCTGAGGAGGAAAATCACATTGGCTGATTCAGCTTTAATAACTTGATGAGGAGAAGCACATTATCCAACAGAGATTAACCATTATTCTGCTCTAAAAATTCATAGGAAGGATTTATTAAATGAGTATCTGCAGGCCCTTTATGTTTCTGACAGTAAGAAGGTTTGGAGAGGAGGAGCTGGGGGCCTGGCATTCAGGTGGTTTCCAGCAGTGAGGGTGGGACTTGCCTCTGCCCTCTGGGTTCACTTCCTGATGCTGGTTCTGCGCCTCCCTCTTGTGCTTACACCTGGACCTACGTCCTTGACAGTCTTGGTTCCTGAAGCCTAGGTAATCCTTCTGACTTTGTTCTTCTTTTGGTTCCTAAACTTTCTACTCATTTCAGATACTGAGGACCCCCTAGACTTGTCTCTGCTGGGTCTTTCCTGGCCCTTGGCTTGAGCCTTCTGCTTCAAATGCTATGTCTGATGCCATGACATGGTCATGAGTCTCCTTCATCTGGAAGAGCAATGAGTCAGATCAGCCTCTCACTGAAGAATGGGTGCACTCATGGTGGCTTGGTGGCTTCTGGGAAGACCACTGAAATGCACCACTCAGATCTCATATCAAAATTGGAGGATCTATACCCCAACTACTGAGATGGAAGAAAGACTTCAGTTGTCAGCTTCTTATTGCCTTAGCTGAAGGCCATGCCCCTTCCAAGGGTTGCCTGCCTCCAGTGATTGATCTTTATGGGGATTTAAAAGCATGGACAGCTCTGAAGAGACAGCTCTCAAAACTCCCCACAGGGTTAGTGGAAGCCTTCATTAAAACTACACTGCAGCCAAACTTCTCCCTCCACTCAATCTGGCTTTTTTTTCCTTTCTTTTCCCAAAAATATTCACTGACAACCTTCCTGTTCATGAATTCTCATTAAGAAGTCTGCTTCCTGCAGAATTCAACAGGTAACAGCTTCTTACAGCCAGCTCAGGCTAATCCACTACATTGTAATGATCAGAACGTCATGAAGTTGGCCTATACACTGTAGTATTAACTAATGGGAATGTATAGGGCTGGGAAGGAAACATGGGGCACTATAAAGGATTGGAATTCCAGACTAGAAGAGGATGGATAAAAGGGATAGGAAGAAGTAAAGAAGACGACCAAGCATATTGGTGTAGCTACATCTGTCCTCAAGGTTCAAGCTTTAGGGTTTAGACATTGATGGAGCATCTGAAAACTACTCTCCCCATTCTACCAACTCCACTTGAACAACTTCAATTATAGGGAACAAACATGTAAAATCTCTATATTTTCTAATCTCACACCATTTAGAATACTTCTACTTACCTTCCATTTGATCCTTCCAGCAGTCTCTGTCTGAAGTGGTACCATTTTTATCTCACAGGAGAGAAACAGAGAGTTTAGGTGACTTGTCCAGGGCTACCCAGCCAGAGGCCAGGACTGCAGGGCCAAGGCCAGTGCATTGTCCACACTTGGGAGTTTGTTCTTAAATGGAGGAGCTCAGGAGAGCCAGAACTGGCACTTCCCTCATTTTAAGTACAGTACGTTTTTTAGAGTTGCCTATTTCCTGGTATTGTTTGCACAGCTTGAATAAAACACTCTGGGGTCTCTGGCCTGAATGGGGGCACTGCAGAAATAATGGAAATCAAGTTAGAGTTAGGGAAAAATCTCAGATTCGCTCAGCTGACACCGTCTGCTCTCTCCACAGGTGTAAATACTACTCAATAAACCCCTTTAGTGCACAAAGCTAGGGGTTTATTTATTTTTAAAATTAAAAACAGCCTTTCTGATATTTTTCTTGTGGTCTCAGAGCTTCTTGCTATGCCACTGTGCACCTGCAATGTTGGTATAACAAATGCTTGGGGCATGTTCCCTGAAGTTTCCATGGGGCCTACATTAGTTTTATTTTCCTTATGTGGGTTTGAGCATTACTGAGCAGATCAAAATCAATTCCTGGAAGACCATTTGATAGAGTTGTGGCGTAGCCGGCAAGGGATACTCTGCTGTGAGTCTTGCTACTGAATGGTTTAAAACAGAAATAATTTAAGAAACTGGAGAAAATCTCCTTCTGTCTTTGCCTGACTCCTGAGTCTTTGGGTCTGTGTTAGCATGTCCTTGTCTTCCGCAGCTTGTGTAGCTCTGGATGACGGTGGAGTGCCAGGATTAAGTAGCATGTGTATTCCCTTTTGTCTCTCTCTTGAGAGCTATGGTTAATATTTTTTCATGTGTAATTAAAATAAGGAAATCTCCAAGAATACAAATAGTAAAAAAATAGGGATGTTTCTCCTCCTCTCTCCACTCTTGCAAAGCTCAGCACAGCCCACCTCCCATGCACTAGGTGGGCTGGGCGACCACACCTCTCCCTCCAAGGCTGATTCAGCAGTGAATGTTGTAAAGCTGTTCTGACGCTTGAGAAGTCCTCTTAACACTAAGCAGGTAGTGGATTATGCTTGCTTAGTTGCTTTATTTATATTTATTCATCCTTTTGATGTTTTCTTTCTAATAAGAAGTATATGAGTCATCCATTCTGGACTTTGTTTTGTGGAGGGAACCTTGGCCTGATAAGAACTCTCTAGAAGTTAACAAGTTGAAGAGGAAAAATGACTCATCAACACCGACATTTTATATCACTGTGTGGAATTGAAAAAAAAATGCTACCACAAAATGGAGTTGTCGGTAATGGTTAGGAAATTAGACAAGAGCCATATAAGGGGAAAGGGACTTCTTTTATTTTTCTTTTTAAAAGAACAACTTTTTTTTCTTACTTTTGTTTTCTACAATAAAGAACAGGATAAAATGCTCTTCTATCCAATTGCATAATTTTAGTTAGTGAATATTTTAAAGAGAAAGTGGGTAGGGATGAGGGTAGAGGGTTGGAGAACACTCACAGGGTGATAAATCATAGCAATTTAGAAATTATGGTTAAGGACTATACTGCAGTGGACTAGATAAAGGTCTTAGCTGGGAGCTAGACCTCTTGGTACTGATGGCATGGGCTAAATTAAGTGAAGATCAGATTAGGGTCACACTCTAACCATTCCCAACCCCGCTGTCTAGGTGTCATCTACATCTCAGCTATGGCCAAAGACCAACTTCTTAATGTTAGTTAGCTGGTTTGCTCTAGCTCATACTGATTAATTTTATTGAGGGCTATTTTTTCTCTCTAAGAAGGTCCTTCTTTCTTTCTTTTTGAGACAGAGTCTCGCTCTGTTGCCCAGGTGGGAGTCTAGTGGAGTGATCTCGGCTCACTGCAACCTCTGCCTCTGGAGTCAAGATTCTTGTGCCTCAGCCTCTCAAGTAGCTGGGATTACAGGTGTGCACTATGACACCCAGATAATTTTCTTTTTTTTTTTTTTCTAGTAGAGTTAGGGTTTTACTATGTTGGCTGGACTGGTCTTGAATTCCTGGCCTCAAGTAATCCACCTGGCTCGGCCTCTTAAAGTGTTGGGATTACAAGTGTGAGCCACCACATCTGACCAGATGGTCCTCTTTTTGCCCAACTCTGTGCAATCAGGAGGGAGGCCTGAGGTGCTATGAAGCACAGACCAGCATCTTTTTTAACTAACCAGCCCAAATGAATCAACTGTTAGAGTCAAAGGAGTGACAGATGCTTCTTTTAGATCCTTCATTCCTTGTATATTAACTAAAGTTAACTTACATAGAACAAAATGCACATCTTTTTACAACAAGCAATTTCCATTGGTATATAGTGCAATGTTTTGCAACACAAAGTGCCACTCAGTCTGAGAAGAATGGTTTAAAAAAAGAGATCCCAGAGTTAAGATGACCTGGAGAAGACAGCACTAAAATGAACTTTCTTCAAAAAATATTCTCAGAATGTAGGAAGGAAAAGTGTGGTAGACACAGATATGTGCTGTCTTTCTGAAAAGGACATCCGCTTAGCTATGGGGCTCTGGGGAGTGTGGTCAGCAAGATCACGTCCGGCTGTCAGCTGCTTTGGGATCTGCCTCAGCTAGAGAGAGTCATTTGCCAGGTTTCTGCCTTTTCTAGAATGGCCTGTTGTCACTGAGGGAGGTGTCAGCCCACCAGGCAACTCAGATTGGCAGTGCACGTTTGTGAGCCTCCTGCCAGCTTCCTGAAGACTTTATTAGGCCTGCGTTGCAGTTCAGCAACTTCCTGATTCCTCAGTCCTGCTCCCACATGCTTCCCTTCACAGGTGTTAACTCAACAAAGAAGTGTCTTGCATCACAAATGCCAATGAATGTCTGCTGGGGAACCCAGCCTGTGACAATTGATGCCTATTTCTGAAAATTCAGGCAATATGATGCAGATTTGTAAGGCAAAACTGAAGCAGGCAGAATTGAGCTTGAGAGCCCTTCCCACTGCCCCATCTGCCCTGTTCCTACCCCACTGCCAAGTGTTCCCTTCCCCAAACATCTAGGGTGGTCTTGCTCTTCTGGATCCCTCCAATCCCCCATCCTATGGTTCCCTACACTCTAGGTCCTCTTGCTTTGGTCTCCTGGATATCAAAATTTATGTCTAATGTGTAGTACCTGTAGGTATGAACAGAGGATGGTATCTTAATGTTTCACTCCTAAAATGTTTTCCCTTTACTAGGTACAGTCAATCGGTATTCTTAAATACTAACTTTGTGCTATGAAGTGTGGAAGGGGTTGGTTTCCTCTCCGAGAGTTTCCTTGTTAGTTTCACCTAACAAATAAAGGACAAGGCCTTCAGCTTTGTCCTTTGTAAATGTGTTTGCCATACTGTCCCTTGAACAGCCTTCCTTCCTTCCTTCCTTTCTTTTTTTTTAAACAGAGTCCAACTCTGTGGCCCAGGCTGGAGTGCAATGGGGTGATCTCAGCTCACTACCTCCTCCAACTCCTAGGTTCAAGCAATTCTCTAACCTCAGCCTCCTGAGTAGCTGGGATTACAGGTGCCCACCACCATGCCCAGCTAATAATTTTTATTTTTGTATTTTTAGTAGAGATGGGGTTTTGCCATGTTGGCCAGGCTGGTCTCAAACTCCTGACCTCAGGTGATCTGCCTGCCTCGGCCTCCCAAAGTGCTGGGATTATAGGTGTGAGCCACCAAACCCAGCCTGAACAGCCTTTCTAAAGTGTAAATTGATCATCTTTGCCTTTGTGAAACTCCTCCATGGCTCCCTTGACCCTCAGAATAAAATGACAATGACGGTAATAGCTCCGTTTTACCCAGTACTTTGTATAGGCCAGGCACTGTACACACCATTCTCTACGGGTTAGCTCAGTAGCTCCTTACCATATTGCTTATAGGTAGGTAAATTGTTTCCATTTGATAGCCTTGATTCAGGTGCCAGCTCGGGATGTCAGATCCTGTCCCTCTACCACACTGCCCACATTTTTTTCTGTGGCTGTAGATGCCATCATCAACTTATGTTTCCAACATCACTAAACTCTCCACCCCCAGCCTCAACTCCCTGGGGTCTCTTTTATTTCCTGGCCTTTGTCCTTGCTATTTTCTCAACTCTTTCTGACCCATGCTGCAACCCCAGCTGCTCTCTCCTCATTGAGCTTCTGTTCGCCTTTCCAGTCACCTTTTAGACTTCCTGTGTCAGCTCCTCATCCTTCTCCAAACAAGCTGGGGAAGATGGCCCTCCATGTGTCCACCATTATTGTGACACTTGTTTCTGTCCTCCCCACTGGTCTGCAAGTTCTTGAGGGAGGAAATATGTTGCTCGCTGCTATATCCTCAGCACTGGTAGCACCTGAAATGGAGTAGATTCTCATAAAAAGTACTTGTAAAAATGAGTGATGAAATGCAAGGGAATACATGCACTGGGAATTTTGTGATGGTGGAGATGTGGAGGCAGGATATCATTTCTTTGGGCATGGTCTTTTTGTGTATGTGTCAAGACAGAGTCTCACTGTCACCCAGGTTGAAGTGCAGTGGCGTGATCTTGGCTCACCGCAACCTCCGCCTCTTGGGTTCAAGTGATTCTCCTGCCTCAGCCTCTCGAATAGCTGGGATTACAGGTGCTCACCACCACACCCAGCTAATTTTTGTATTTTCATTAGAGATGGGGTTTCACCACGTTGGCCAGGCAGGTCTCGAACTTCTGACCTCAGGATATCCGCCCGCCTCAGCCTCCCAAAGTGCTGGGATTACAGGTGTGAGCCACCGCACCCGACCAGGAGTGGTCTTTTCTAGGATGTAGTTGTTTTTGCTCTGCCCAAATGAAAAGCCTGTTTTCTGGGGCATCAGGTGACAGACTAGCTGTAGGGTCATAATTTCTCACTTTCACTAAATGGCTGTCCTTATCAGTAGGATAGGTGAACAGCAGCAGAAATTTGTCCCTAGGGAGTTTCAGAAGCCATGAAGTTGAATTTGGAAACTGGAGTCAGAGTTGTCATAACCTAGTTCCCTTGTGTGGTGCTAGGGATCCCCATTGCCTGGGGATGTCAGCTTAGCTGCTCACACAGTCGGGAGCAAACACAGGCTCCAGAGGGCAACTTGGGACTCAGATCTGGCTTCTACCACTTGTTCAAGTATGAACAAGTTATCTCACATCTCTAAGCCTCCATTTCCTTTTCTGAAAAATGGAGATACTATCTACTTACGTCAATTTAAGCCGTGGTACTAATTTATGTTGCGTTCCCAGCCCTCGAATAACCATAGAGTATACAATCTGATTGAAAGAGCCCGATCAGGGCCATTTTCTGGGAAGGCAGCCCTGTCTTCCTCTTTGGATAGCCTCTTGAGAAAGAAACATACCATTTAAAAAAGAAAAGTAGGGTTTGTGAGTGGAGCTGTAGCCATGTTGCCTGACAAATTCACCTCTTTGTTTGGTGACTGGGGCTAAATATTGTATCCAAGTCAGGTCCAAAGTCCCTTATGCCATTTTGTCTCTGACCATGTGTGCCACACAGGAGGATTTGGGGTCATATCGTTCCAAGCCAGAAGAAGCCTGACAATTGCTTGTTGAAAGAAAATTGTTATGGGATCTCTAGATATTTTCAGCCTAACAAATAAACTGTCTTTCTCAGAGAGTTCAGACACACATAACTAAACACTAAATACCCATATGGCCCATCATAGATGAAAAGGTGGTAAATAAGAAAAGCCCAGTGTAATCAATGTTGCTGTCTTCTAAACTACATGAAGAAAAATGCCAATCAATAGTTGGGATAGTCAGTTCTTTTAAAACCAAGGAATACTGAGAATGAGATGATTCCATATATAGAAAATGATGTGAGGAAAAGCTGTATTCTAATTCAAAATGTTCACATTTTTGCAATTCATGAGATTTCTCTGTAGCAAATGAGGAAAATGATTGTATATAAAATTCAGCGGCTCTGAACAAAATTGAACAAAATGCTGGAAAAAGATTTTGCAGTGTCATTTTGCCTACAAAACGATAAAGGAAAATAATAGCTAAAAGGCAGCAGGAAATAAGCAGGCTCTGGTTGGGAGTAGTTTTTTTCAACTGCATTTTTTTTAATTAAAAAGAAATTGCCTCAGTTAACTGTTTTCAGAAATAAGGCATAACAATAACCTAAAAACAGTGCTTTCTGGGAAGCATGGATATTTATTTTAAATCAACTTGGTTAAAAGACCTTTAACTTGCTATATAGCTCAGTGACTAAATGTTACTGCACTAAGAAACCACAGACTATTTTTCTCAGGATCTTTTATCTTTTCCCTTAGAGAGGGAGATTGTTTCTTCCCTGGTGGGGCTTCAGTGAGTCAGAATAGTAGTCAAATACGTATTGAATGCATATGATTTGACCTGTGTGGATCCACTCTTCAGAGAAAATGGCCTTGATCGGGCTCTTTCAATCAGAGTGTACACTCTAGGTTGACTGAGGGCTGGGAATGCAACATAAATTAATGTACTTTTTTATGTGTAGAGAGTGGTTTCCACTGCTTTTGCATAAGCTAAAAAATTGATTTTCCCATGAATCTCTGGGCATCCTGGGTATATCTGTTCTAGCCCTGACTTCCTCACTGTGCATGGTGTGCCTCACTCACTTAGGCCTCCTCTACCCACATGGTCCTCCCTCCCCAGTCTGAACACTCCCCCACTCTGCCCTGCTGTGCCAGGAAGAATGGAGACTCAGGAACAAGGCAGCAGGACCACCATTGTTCTTTTCTTCTTTCAAACACGTGGGCACTTGGTGTGGGCACTCTTCTAGGTGCTGGCGAGATAGAAAGTAACGTGTAGAAAAGCAAATAGTGCATGATCTCACTTATATGTAGAATCTAAATAAGTCAAATCTATAGCAGCAGAGAGTAGAATGGTGGTTACCAGGAGTGAGAGTGGAGAAATGGGGTGACGTAGGTCAAAGGGTACAAAGTTACAAAGTTACAATTATACAGGGTGAATAAGCCTAGAGATCTCATGTACAGCCTAATGACTATAGTTAACACTGTGCTGTACACTGGAAATTTACAAAAACTAGATATTATGTAGAATGCTAAGTAGAGAAAGGGAATCAGGCTGGTGGGAGCAGGGGAAAGCAAAAAAAGAAAACAAGCTGCAGGTTTATCTTTCTTCATGGTTCAGGACACAGCCCTCCTGTGCAAATAAGTCTCAATCTTCCTGTATCCAGCTATCACCAAACCCCTGCAAGTCAGCTCACTGCAACCTTGTCATTATCAATGTCACACAAAGCCCTCTTCACCAGACAGCATACACACTATCCTACAAAATATCCAGCAAGCCTTTGTCTCTTCGCAATTGGCTTCTCTCTTTCAGGTTGCCCATTCTCTCTCTGGCAATGTATTTTCCCACTTTAATAAATCTGACTTACTTGACCTACAACTGCCTTGGCAAATTCTTTTCCCCCTGCACTACTGACTGTGGGTTCCCCAAAAACACTCACCACACACAGAAAAAAAATAACTGTGAAAAGATGAGTATGTTAATTGGCTTGACTGTAGTAATCATTTCACTATGTATATGTCTATCAAAACATCTTGTATGACTTCAGTATATACATTTTTCATTTAAAAAGTAATGGTAAGCACTACTTCTGCCTGGGAAGAACCAAGATGAGTGCTAAGGAGAAGTTGGGGGAGAGGCTTTGCTTTTGATTGAGAGGAAAGAGGCCAGCTTGCAAAGATCTAGGAGCAGGGAACATCAGGCACAGAGACAAGTAACTGTACAGGAAGCTACACCTGTACACCTGTTCCTAAGGTGGACAGGAAAAGGCCAGTGTGATTGAATCGCAGTGTAGGAGGGGTATGGCTTCTGGAGGGAGGTGGATTTGAAGTTGTAGTGGGAAAGAGGGGCCAGACCATTTGTCACTATTTACTGATATCTCTCCATTTACCTCTCTAGATCCACTCTCCACTCTGCTCTGTGGCCCCGGGGGTGACTTCCTCTTGCCCCTTGCCTTCTGTTTGGATCCAGCCAGTGAGGCTCCTAGCAGGAGATGGGGGCTCACATGTTTAACTGAAAGTATCAGCTCCACACAGCCTTTCTCTCTCCAGGTAACAGTAGCCATACCTTTCTTTTAGGCCTGGGTGCTAACTGCACCCCACTATACCTGTAGCTTCATGACAGTCTGTCCAGTCTTGAGCAGAGTTCCATAAACTATTTACAACTTTTTCCTAATTTGAATATGTTATCTATTTCCTGCGGGACCCTGAGTCATTGAGCTGTGTCAGCTGTGGTACACAGCCTGGATTTTATTTTAAGAACAATGATAACCATAGAAGATTTTAATTTTTAAAACTTTAAGTTGGGCTTATTGAGGTATCTAATTTATATAGAATAAAACTTACCCCTTTTAGATGTCCAGTTTTATGAATTTTGACAAAGGCCTACGGTCATATGATCATGACCACAATCAAGATGTAGAACATTTTCAACCATTGGAGAGTCTTAAGCAGGGAGGTTACCTGACTTGTTTTCCATTTTAAATACGTTACTCAAAGTTGAAGAAAGGTCATAGGAAGGCAGTAGTGCAGCTGAGTCTGGTTAAGAGTCTATGCAGCAGTGTGGGCACCATGTTGGACAATCAGGGTATGGTAGTAAATGATATTTTGGTGTTCTGTTTTTTCCTCTTTTTATTTATATATTTATTGTACTTTAGGTTCTTACATTTGCAGGTCATGCAGGATTGTTGCATAGGTACATACACGGCAAGGTGGTTTGCTGCCTCCATCCCCCTGTCACATATATCTGGCATTTCTTCCCATATTATTTCTCCCCAACCTCGCCACCTCCCACTGTCCCTCCCGTAACTCCCACCAACAGACCCCCCAGTATGTGATTCTCCCCTCCCTGTGCTCATGTGTTCTCATTGTTCAACACCCGCCTATGAGTGAGAACATGCGATGTTTGATTTTCTGTTCTTGTGTCAGTTTGCTGAGAACGATGATTTCCAGATTCATCCATGTCCCTACAAAGGACAGGAACTCATTGTTTTTTATGGCTGCATAG
>CAUYLG010032814.1:0-20114 GCA_963573385.1 Cacajao melanocephalus
AATTAACAAGGATATCCAGGACTTGAACTCAGACCTGGAACAAGTAAACTTAACAATTATTTACAGAACTCTCCACCCCAAATCCGCAAAACATACATTTTTCTCAGTATCACATTACACCTATTTTAAAAGTGACCACATCATTGGAAGTAAATCACTCCTCAGCAATTGCATAGCATTTCACAGGTTTAAATAAAATATCGGTTGGCTGCTTGTTTGTTATTTTCATCTCTTATTCCTTCCTGTCTCCATTGTTAAGTATAATTATTGGCATAAAAGAGGTTTTTAATACCCATTTTTAGACTGCATTCTAGCCTGGGCAATAGAACAAAAATCTCGTTCTCTCTCCCTCTTTCTCTTCCTCTTTCTTTCTCTCTTACATTCTTTTTCTTTCTTTCTTTCACTCGCACTTTCTTTCCTCTCTTTTTCTTTCTTTCAAAAAATAAAAAATAAAAAAAATTAACCTTAAATTTAAGTGGGCTAAATGCCCCAGTCAAAAGACACAGACTGGCAAATTGGATAAAAAGTCAAGAACCATCAGTGTGCTGTATTGAGGAAACCCATCACACATGGAAGAACACACATAGGCTCAAAAAAAAAAGGGATGGAGGAAGATTTATCAAGCAAATGGAGAGCAAAAAAAAAGCAGGACTTGCAATCCTAGTGTCTGATAAAATGGACTTTAAACCAACAAAGATCAAAAGAGACAAGAAGGACATTATATAATGGTAAAAGGATCAATACAACAAGAAGAGGTAATGATCCTAAATATATACACACCCAATACAGGAGCACCCAGATACATAAAGCAAGTTCTTAACAACCTACAAAGAGACTTAGACTCCCACACAATAATAGTGAGGGATGCTAATACTCCACTGTCAATATTTGATCAATGAGACAGAAAATTAACAAGGACATCCAGGACTTGAGCTCAAATCTGGACCAAGAGGACCTAATAGACATCTACAGAAATATCCACCGCAAATCCACAGAATATACATTTTTCTCAGCACCACAGTGCACCTACTCTAAAATTGACCACATAATTGGAAGTAAATCAATCCTTAGCAAATGCAAAAGAATAGAAATCATAACAAATACTCTCCCAGATCACAGGGCAATCAAATTAGAACTCAGAATTAAGAAACTAACTCAGTACCACAAGGTTTCATGGAAACTGAACAACTGGCTCCTGAATGTCAATGGGATAAACAATGAAATGAAGGCAGAAATAAAGATGTTCTTTGAAACCAATGAGAATGAAGACACAATGTACCAGAATCTCTGGGACACATTTAAAGCAATGTCTAGAAGGAAATTGATAGCAATAAATGCCCATATGAGAAGTGAGGAAAGACTGAAAATCAACACCCTCTCATCAAAATTGAAAGAGCTAGAGGAGCAAGATCAAACAAATTCAGAAGTTAGCAGAAGACAAGAAATAACTAAGATCAGAGCATAACTGAAGGAGATAGAGACACAAAAAACCCTTCAAAAAATCCATGAATCCAGGAGCTGGTTTTTTGAAAAGATCAACAAAATAGACACACTGCTAGCCAGAGTAATAAAAAAGAAAAGGGAGAAGAATCAAATAGATGCAATAAAAAATGATAAAGAGGATATCACCACTGATTCTACAGAAATATAAACAACAATCATAGATTACTATAAACAATTCTATGCAAATAAACCAGTAAACCTGGAAGAAATGGATAAATTCCTGGACACTTGCACCCTCCCAAGCCTAAACCAGGAAGAAGTTGAAACCTTGAATAGACCAATAACAAGGGCTAAAGTTGAGGCAGAAATTAATAGCCTATCAACCAAAAAAAGTCCAGGTCCAGATGGGTTCATACCTGAATTCTACCAGATGTACAAAGAGCAGCTGATAACATTCCTTCTGAAACTATTCCAAACAATACAAAAAGAGGGAATCCTTCCCAAATCATTTTATGAAAACATCATCCTGATGCCAAAACCCAGCAGAGAGTCACAACAACAAAAAAAACTTCAGGCCAATATCCATGATGAACATAGATGCAAAAGTCTTCAATAAAATACTGGAAAACTGATTGCAATAGCACATCAAAAAGTTTATCCATCACGATCAAGTAGGCTTCATTCCAGGGATGCAAGGCTGGTTCAACATACACAAGTCTGTCAAACTAATCCACCACATAAACAGAACCAAAGACAAAAAACACATGATTATCTCAAGAGATGCAGAGAAGGCCCTCCACAAAATTCAGCAGCCCTTGATGCTAAAAGCTCTCAATAAACCAGGTATCAAAGGAACATATCTCAAAACGATAAAAGCTATTTACGACAAACCTACAGCCAATATCACACTGAATGGGCAAAAACTGGAAGCATTCTTTTTGAAATCTGGCACTAGACAAGGATGCCCTGTCTCACCACTCCTATTCAATATAGTATTGGAAGTTCTAGCCAGAGCAATTAGGCAAGAAAAAAAAAAAGGGGTATTCAACTAGGAAACAAGGAAGTCAATTTGTCTCTATTTGCAGATGACATGATTGTATATTTAGAAGACCCTATCATCTCAGCCCAAAATCTCCTTAAACTCATAAGCAACTTCCGCAAACTCTCAAGATACAAAATCAATGTGCAGAAATCACAAGCATTCCTATACAAAAATAACAGACTAACAGAGAGTCAAATCGTGAGCAAACTCCCATTCACAATAGCTACAGAGAGAATAACATACCTAGGAACACAACTAACAAAGGATGAAAAGGACCTCTTCAAGGAGAACTACAAACCACGATTGAACGAAACAAAAGAAGACACAAACAGATAGAGAAACATTCCATCCTCATGGTTAGGAAGAATCAATATTGTGAAAATGGACGTACTGCCCAAAGTAATTTATAGATTCAATGCTATTCCCATCAAGCTACCAATGACCTTCTTCACAGAACTGGAAAAACCACCTTAAACTTCATACGGAACCAAGAGAGCCCAAAAGCAAAGACAATCCTAAGCAAAAAGAACAAAGCTGGAGGCATCATGCTACCTGATTTCAAACTATACTACAAGGTTACAGTAATCAAAACAGCATGGTACTGGTACCAAAACAGAGATATAGACCAATGGAACACAATAGAGGCCCTGGGGCAATGCTACACATCTACAACCATCTGATCTATGACAAAAACAAGCAATGGGGAAAGGAATCCCTGTTTAATAGTGTTGGGAAAACTGGCTAGCATTGTGCAGAAAGCTGAAACTGGACCCCTTCCTGACACCTTACACTCAAATTAACTCCAGATGGATTAAATACTTAAACAGAAGACCTAACACCAGAAAAACCCTAGAAAAAAACCTAGGCAAAACCATTCAAGACATAGGCATAGGCAAGGACTTCATGACTAAAACACCAAAAGCATTGGCAACAAAAGCCAAAATAGCCAAATGGGACCTAATTAAACTCCAGAGCTTCTGTACAGCAAAAGAAACAATCATTAGAGTGAACCGGCAACCAACAGAATGGGAAAAAATTTTTGCAATCTACCCATCGGACAAAGGGCTAATATCCAGAGATATCCAAAGAACTAAAACAGATTTACAAGAAAAAAAAAAAATCGATCCAAAAGTGGTCGGAGGCTATGAACAGACACTTTTCAAAAGAAGACATATATGAGGCCAACAAACATATGAAAAAATGCTCATCATCACTGGTCATTAGAGAAATGCAAATCAAAACCACCCTGAGATACTATCTCACGCCAGTTAGAACGGAAATCATTTAAAAAAATCAGGAAACAACAGATGCTGGAGAGGATGTGGAGAAATAGGAACACTTTTACACTATTGGTAGGAGTGTAAATTACTTCAATCATTGTGGAAGACAGTGTAGCGATTCCTCAAAGACCTAGAAATAGAAATTCCATTTGACCCAGCAAACCCATTACGGGGTATATACCCAAAGGATTATAAATCGGTCTATTATAAAGACACATGCACACATATGTTCACTGTGACACTGTTTACAATAGCAAAGACCTGGAACCAACCCAAATGCCCATTGATGACAGACTGGACAAGGAAAATGTGGCACATATACACCATGGAACACTACACAGCCATAAAAAATGATAAGTTCATGTCCTTTGTGGGGATATGGATAAATCTGGACACCAACATTCTCATCAAGCTGACACAAGAACAGAAAATCAAGCACCGCATGTTCTCACTCAACAATGAGAACTCATGGACACAGGGAGGGAAGCATTCACACACTGGGGTCTGTTGAGGGGGCCTAGGGGAGGGACAGTGGGTGGTGGGGAGGTTGGGAAGGAATAACACAGGGAGAAATGCCAGATAAAGGTGATGGGGGATGGAGGCAGCAAACCACATTGTGATGTACGTACTTATGCAACAATCCTGCATGATCTGCACATGTACCCCAGAACCTAAAGTACAATAAAATAAAATAAATTTTTTAAATGTGGAACATATATACCATGAAATACTATACAGCCATAAAAAAGAATGTGATCATGTCCCTTGCAGGGACATGGATGAAGCTGGAAACCATCATTAACAGCAAACTAACACAGGAACAGAAAACCAAACACCACATGTTCTCACTCATAAGTGGGAGTTGAACAGTGAGAACACACGGATAGGGAGGGGAACAACACACACTGGGGCCTGTCGGGGAATGGGGGAAAGGAGAGGGAGAACATTAAGACAAACACCTAATGCATGTGGGGCTTAAAACCTAGATGACGGGTTGATAGGTGCAGCAAAACACCATGACACATGTATACCTATGTAACAAACTTACACATTCTGCACATGTATCCGATAGCTTAAAGTAAATCAAATTTTAAAAAGAAAAAAATCAATAAACAAATGATAATTAGGAAACAATATTTGCAGATGGATAAGTTATCTATATACAAATAACTGTTATAAACAAACAAGAAAAAGGTAAACATCCTAAAAGAAAAATGAGCAAAAATATTAATAGGCAATACACACACACACACACACACCCCCCCCCACAAGGCCAAATACAAAAACCTCATGAAGATTCTCAATCTCATCCCCAGTTGTCAGAAAACTGCAAATGAAGGTAGAAATGGACAGAAATTTCTCACCAATAAAAGTGGCAAAAGTTCTGAAAACGCACAGAATGACAACACACACTGTTGGCTAGGACTGGATAAAGTTTGGAAGAAGTATATTGTTCTATATTTCCAGATAAATCTAATTTCTTTTTTATGAGTGCAGAGATTACATTATGTTGTTTTATCATATTTTTCTCTTCTGGTCACTTATATTTATCTTTTTTAACTCTTATTTTAGGTTCAGCTGTACACGTGCAGGTTTGTTATATAAGTAAAATCATGTCACAGAGGTTTGTTGTCCAGATTATTTTAACACCTAAATACTAAGCCTTGTACCCAAGAATTATTTTTTCTGATCTTCTCCCTCCTTCTGTCCTCCACACTCAAGTAGGCCCCAGTGTCCATTGTTCCCCTATTTGTGTCCATGAGTTCTCATCATTTAGCTACCACTTATAAATGATAATATGTGATATTTGGTTTTCTGTACCTGCATTTGTTTGCTGAGAATAATGGCCTCCAGCTCCATCCACATTCCTGCAAAAGACATGATCTCCTTCTTTTCTATGGCTGCATAGTATTCCATGGTGTATATATACGACATTTTCTTTATCTAATCTGTCACTGATGGGCATTTAGGTTGATTCCATGTCTTTGCTACTGTGAACAATGCTGCAGTGAATATACATGTGCATGTATCTTTGTAACAGAATGATTTATCTTCCTTTGGGTATATAACCAGTGATAGGATTACTAGGTCAAATGGTGTTTCTGCTTTTAGCTCTTTGAGCAATTACTACAGTGCTTTCCACAATGATTGAACTAATTTACACTCCCACCAAGAATGTATTAAGTGTTCCCTTTTCTCCACAACCTTGTTAGCATATATTACTGTTTGATTCTTTAAAATTGGCCATTCTAACTGGTGTGAGATGGTATCTCATTGTGGTTTTGATTTGTATTTTTTTAGTGATCAGCTTTCTTTACTATGCTTATTAGCCACATGTATGTCTTCTTTTGAAAAGTATCAGGATTGTGTCTTTTGCCCACTTTTTAATGGAGTTGTTTTTTTCTTGTTAACTTGTTTAAGTTCCTTAAAGAAGTTATATATTAGACCTTTGTCAGATGCAGAGTTTGCAAATATTTTCTCCCATTCTGTGGGTTATCTGTTTATTCTGTTGATAGTTTATTTTGCTGCGGAGAAGCTTTTAAGTTTAACTGGATCTCAATTCTCAATTTTTGCTTTTCTTGTGATTGCTTTCAGCATCTTCATCATGAAATCTTTGCCCATTCCTATGTCCAAAATGGTATTGCCCAGGTTATCTTTCAGGGTTTTTATAGTTTGGGATTTAAAATTTAAGTCTTTAATCCATCTTGAGTTAATCTTTGTATATGGTGTCAGGAAGGGGTCCAGTTTCAATCTTCTACATATGGCTAGCCAGTTATTCCAGAATCATAAATTGAATAGTGAGTCTTTTCCCCATTGCTTGTTTTTGTCATATTTGTCAAAGATCAGATGGTCATAGATGTTTGGTCTTATTTCTGGTCTCTCTATTCTGTTCCATTGGTCTATGTGTCTGTTTTTGTACCAATACCATGCTGCTTTGATTACTGTAGCCCTGTTGTATAGTTTGAAGTTGGGTAACCTGATGCCTCCAGCTATGTTCTTTTTGCTTAGGATTGTGTTGGCTACCTGGGCTCTTTTTTGGTTCCATATAAATTTTAAAAGTTTTTTCTAGTTCTGTGAAGAATGTTATTGGTAGTTTTGTAACAATAGCATTGAATCTGTAAATCGCTTTAGGCAGTAGAGCCATTTGAATAATATTGATTCTTCCTATTCATGAGCATAGAATGTGTTTCTATTGGTTTCTGTCATATCTGATTTCTTTGAGCACTGGTTCGTAATTCTCATTTTAGAGATCTTTTATCTCCCTTGTCAGTTGTATTCCTAGGTATCTTATTCTTTTCGTGGCAATTGTGAATGGGATTGCATTCCCAATTTGGCTCTCTTGGCTGTTGTTGGTGTATAGGAATGCTAGAATTTTTGTATATTGATTTTGTATCCTGAAACTTTGCTAAAGTTGTTTATTAGCTGAAGGAGCTTTGCAGCCAAGACAATGGGATTTTCTACATATAGAATTATGTCATCTGCAAACAGGGATAGTTCAACCTCCTCTCTTCCTATTTGAATGCTCTTTATTTCTGTTGCAAGATTTCTCCAGCCAGGACTTCTGACACTATGTTGAATAAATGTGGTGAGAGAGGGCATCCTTGTTTTGTTATGGTTTTCAAGGAAAACGCTTCCAGCTTTTGCCCATTCAGTGTGATGTTGACTGTGAGTTTGGCATAGATGGCTCTTAGTATTTTAAGGTAGGTTCCTTCAGTACCTAGTTTATGGACAGTTTATATCATGAAGAAATATTGAATTTCATGGAATGTCTTTTCTGCATCTATTCAGATAATCATGTGGATTTTGTCTTAGTTCTGTTTATATGATGAATCACATTTATTGATATGCATACATTGAACCAAACTTACATTCTGGAGACGAAGACTTAATCCTAGTGGATTAGCTTTTTGATGTACTGCTGGATTTTGTCTGCAAGTATTTTGTGAAGGATTTTTGCATCAGTGTTCATCTAGGATATTGGCCTAAAGTTTTATGTTGTGTATGTGTGTATGTCTCTGCTAGGTTTTGGTATCAGGGTGATGCTTGCCTCACAGAATGAGTTGGGGAGGAGTCCATTCTCCTCAATTTTTTGGAATAGTTTCAGTAGGAATGGTAATAAGTCTTCTTTATCCATCTGGTAGAATTCAGCTATGAATCCATGTTGTCCTGGGATTTTTTTTGTTGTAGGCTATTTATTACTGATTCAATTTTGGAGCCCATTATTGGTTTGTTCAGGGAATTCATTTCTTTCTCGTTCAGTTTTGGGAGGGTGTATATGTCCAGGAATTTTTCCATCTCTTCTAGGTTTTCTAGCTTGTGTCAATAGAAGTGTTCATACTGTATTTCTGTGGGGCCAGTGGTACCAACCCCTTTGTCATTTATAATTGTGTTTATTTGGATCCTCTCTCTTTTCTTCTTTATAAGTCTAACTAGCAGCCCATTTATCCTATTAATTTTTTTTCAAAAAAACAGTTCCTGAGTTTGTTGATCTTTTGAATGGTTTTTCATGTCTTGAGAAAAATCTAATTTCTTATGAACATTTTGGAAAATAGTATCTGTTAAAAATAAAACATAATCAGTCTGAGCCATAAACCCTCCTACTACTATGGGAACTTTTCAGAAAAAAAAACACAGTATATACTGATATACATATAGGATGCGTGTTGCAGTAATTGTTTATAGAATAGTGGCTATAATCTGTAAACCACATGAGTGCCTATGAAAAAGGAAGGTGGTAATAAATTGACAGACACCCTGTTTGGTTTTTCATATTTGTCTTCACTGCTCACAAGAGGTATTCCAAATAAGAAATAGATTACTTATTAATTAACTTACTATTATACATGAATGTCACCGTCCCTCAAACCCACTAACCCCTAACCCTCAAGCTTAGACCTATACCTGCACTGACACTATGAAAGTCAGATGGGAGACCTTTCTACATAACAGCCAGATATCCCATAGGCTAGAGATGACAAAATAAATGCCCTCGTTATAAATGGGAAAGAGGTAGCTGTCTCCCTCCTCTCCTGAAAGGGTCTCCTCCTTAATCCAACCCTTTGCTATATAAGTAAAATCTCTCTAGGAGCAGAGAGCACCTTTGACCTAGAGATGTCACCAAGGTCTGGGGCTCATTGCTCTTTGAAATGCAAACATCTAGGAAGATAACTAAATTAGACTCCCAGACATCCTGAGGCATAATCTAGAGATCTATTGTAGACCACACATTTTGGTCCTCTGGAAAGAGCTAAGGAGAAGTTTTATTATCTTTTTGAATCAGAGCAATGAACTAAACAAATTGCTGTAGATTGAATCTCACTAATGCAGACAGCCTCCGGAAGCTGGAGCTTCTTACACAAGCACTGATCCGTCTAGGGAAGGTTTATTTCCCCATCTGTGGCCAATAGAATATTATAGAATAGAATTTTATTCAATCAACAGAATATTATTCCAATAGAATATTATTCAGCTAATTCAAACCTAGTCAATCAGTTGGAAGGTTTAGGGTTAGAGTGAGGGTTTAAAAAATTAACGAGTATGAACTATTAGTTAGCTTAGCAGAATTTACAGAGATAAAATGCAGACTAGTGGATAAAATGTGATCATTATGCAAAATAAACAATAAACATGTACATATACACATTACTCACATGTCAATCACCTTTGGAAACACCCTCACAGAAGCCTTCAGAAACAATGCTTTATCAGCCATCTAGGCATCCCTCAATCCAGCCAGACTGACACCTAAAATTTACCATCACAATATGTAAATATAAATATTTACAGATATATTTATAAGGATAGATGTAAAATATTTATATTTTATTATATCTATGGATGTGGAGATATACAAATGAAGGCCACCAATATATTATTGGTGGTTTTCTTTGCATGGTAAGATTTCAAGTGATTTCCACTTCTGCCTATATATCTTGATATATTCCTAATTTTTCAGACAACATATAGTAATTACACTATTTACACTAGTGAAAATCCAGTATTTACACTGTTGATAGTGTTTACTTTTATCTTCAAAAAATTCCTTTACTTTGACTGCCTTGAGGTCATGTACAGTCTGTGAAGTTGACCAAAGGTCCTACCATACCTCCACCCTTTCACAATAATTTTACCAGTTTGTGCTTAAAGTATTTTAGTTTATTCCCTGCTGTATACCCTTGTTTATTTTTAACTATGTGATTTCCCAAATTCAGAGAAATATGTAATAAATTCTACCATGAAACAGATTTGTTAAACTATCAATTTTTACTTTGTATGATTTAATGCAATGCACTTTAGTATGTAAATGCTCATGTTTGTTACATCTTCTTGGATTAAAACTCTAGACATTAAAAAATATTTAAATAATGTTTAATAATATCATGGCTTGACGTAGAAAATACTTAATATTGAAATTTGTCATTCAATTCTCCTTAAATTAACCAAAAGTATAATGCAGTCTCAATTTCACAACTCAAATATTAATATTTCCTTTTTGTTGTTACTTTTCCTTTTCTGTTCTTTTTTCTTTGGAGGAGGATTTCTTTTCTTATTTTTTAGAATATAACAAAGCAATGCTTTATTAATAAACATATAAGAATAGGTGGGTAAGAAAGAACAGTCCCACTGACTCTTCGTCACACACTGCCTAGGACTGCCTTCTCCAAACTAGTATAAACAACACTGTGGACATGCAGATAAGCCTGGACCCAGACCTAAGGAAACAAGTCTTTACAAAAGAGTCTATTCGGGAAATCAACGGTGGGACAGCACATTTCCTAGGGGTGAGACTCCATCTCTCAGGAAAGTGTACTTTTTTCACCTGGGTTGCTATTTTTAATTTTTTTACTGTTTATTTGTTTTTTTCCAAATACAGATTTACCTAAAATTATAGCCCTGTCACTTTGAGAGGTGAATTTTACTCCACAGCACTTTTCCTCTTCACTCTGTGAGGAAGAAGGAAGTCCGTGGGAGGCCCCACCAAACCCACCTTCCACAGCCCACACATTTGTTCACAGGCACCAAACATGCTCTACCTCCTCAGGAGAAGGTAAACAATTTTTTAATCCCTTTGTGGTCACACACAATTGAGCTTATTTCCACCAATGATGAAATCCTGTAAGTCCTCCAGGTAACTGAGCACGGAGAGTCTGGCTTCCTGTGAAAATACTTCTATTATGGAGAGTGATAAATGATCCCTGCAGGTGTCCAAGTGGTAAGTCAATACATGCCAACAGGTGTTCCCTCTGTAATTGGGCCAGCAGGTAAGGCAGCTGAGACCCTTAAGTAGTTTTTTTCTCTGTGGACAACTTGGGTCTGTAATATTTCCCAGAGCACATGTTGCCATCACCACTACCAAAACATTGAATCCATAACATGTCCAAGGCTGAATAAATGCCAGGCAATTATTTGTCTGCAGAAGAGTCCCTGAACTGGTCTCATCATTGGAATTCCTGTCCTCTACAAATGATTCTACAACAGCAACCAGTGTATGCTCTGTCCAGTGGAAATCAGAGTCTTGATTATAAGAAAGAGATCTAAACCCTCCAAAGGGTCCCTTTTGAGTTAGAATAAAACCCAAACTCTCTCACAGTCCCAAAGACTCTTTCATCTCTACCTACCTTTCTGATCTCACTTGTGCCACTTGCCCCTGATGACCATATGGGCTCAAGTCCCCTGTTGGCTCTGGAAGCAGGACAAGCCCCAGGTCTTATAACTGGGACTCCCTCTGCCTGGCATTCCATTGCCAAGGGTCTTCTCTAGCCTGGCTCCTTCAGGTCTAAATTCACCTACCTCAGAGATCATGTTCACAACTTCTTGGCCATCACCCCATTTCTTTTCATTACTAACGCTCACTTTTCTCATAGCATAACGTCTGCTGAAATCTTGTTTATTATTTCATTATCTGTACCCTCATACCTGATTGGAAACAACCTCTCCCAACAGTTAAATAATGCCTAGCATGTAGAAGGTGTCAAGTAATTATTTGTTGAATGGATGGGTAGTGCATGGGTGGGTGGGTGGATGGATGGATGGATGGGTAGATAGACAAATGAGAACCACCTACCTACCTATAAAGTTCAGACCAAAAGAAGAAACTCCATAGTTATCTTATTTGGGATTGTACAAGTAAGTGCCTATAGTCTGTATTTCACTCCACAGTACCAGTAGACTCACTTATGATTTTCAGATGTTGTTGTGGTTTTTCCAACAACCAAAGGACACAGATTGCCATTCACATCCTTTGGTCATTTCCCCTTTTAGATTCCATCACTACCATTGGCTTGGTCCAGTTACAGGTACCAAGGCATTTGTACATGAGCAGCAGAATCAATACAATTTTTTTAAACACACACCTTCAGATAACCATCATTGAAGTTCTGAATGTGGGCCTCAAAAGTTGATGAATATTCATAGTGTCACTGAAAATCTAGAATATAAAATTTCTAGAAGTCACCAAAAAAAGAAAATATACTATTTCTCCCACTTCACCCTTTTCTCTTAGAACAAATAGAAACTTGGAGCAAATTGATATCAAATGCTTAGTATTTAAAAATTTAAAGCTTTATAGCTTAGAGCAAGCATCTTTAGGAGATATTTGATTTAATGGTATTTTTAAATGTGTTAATATACATATATGTGACTTGGTGAGCTTCTAATATTATAGATTAACATAAAATTTTGAAGTTCAGTTTATTTCAATAATCATATATTTGTTACTTTAATTTCTTTCAAAGTCATTGCTTAAAAATCTGGAGAGTCCACTGGACCAAATATTCTATATATTTAAAATAAACCTCCTGGCATTGAACTGCACTAACTTCCTTTACATTAAGACCTCTCCACCATAGGAAAAACCATGTTGACCTCAACTGCCTGGATTCCCAAATTAGCTGTGCAACTCTGGGTGTACTATTGAAGCTCTCTAGGCCTTACATTTCTAACCCATAAAATGGAGGCAAAAAAAGTGATGTATCTATTCGGCAGAACCGTAGGAAGGATTTTTATATCATAAAAGACAAGTAAAGCACTTAGAACTTGGGCTTAATATATATTAGCCTTTAATGAGGGTTTGCTATTTATTGTTTGGCTTATTTCATTTGGGGGTCCACAGGTTCTTTGCATGATAACTAACTACCACAAGTGAATTAAAATTAATATTAATTATTACCGTCAATTAATATTAAGCCATTAATAACTATTCATGAGGCTTCATATTAAGCCTCATTACTATAATAAAATATACTTAAAATCTACTTAAATGCTATTTAAAAAGCAAGTAGAACAAAAACATATGCAAAATAGCATTAGGATAAAAGTAGCTATAACTTTATGGAATAAATGAAAACAGACAGTAATTTCAGCAAATGTGCAAGATAACCACGCAGTCAGTGTGTCCACAAGGACATTTTATAAGAGAATTGTTTGAAGTATCAGTAACTAAACCAAACAAGTAAAACCAAATAAAAGTGCTTACTTTTCAATTATTGATAAATGAAAAACTGGAATACTAAACAAACAAAAAGACCTAACATTTTAAACCTTTGACTTTAATTCCACCAGAACACTATAAACCAGGGATAACTAACAGGTCTTATCTTTTAGCCAATTCTTCTCAATTGAAAGTGACTCTCTGGAAAACTATGTTAAGGAGAATTCTGAGGACACATACGGTTTCATTGGCAAAAAGTTCCCTGTTCATTTATTGATGTACACTACAGGTACAAGAGGGAATGTGATGCTGCATATGCCTCCTAATACTGCCCCTTACAATTCCAAACTTGTCATTTCAAAGTGGTTTGTCACTGCCAAGAAATAAATGATCATGGGACAGAACAGTTTGGAAGCAACAGTCAGGCTATGCTGCTGAGATGATTGGCTGGAGTTCATCACCAGGGCTTTCATTAGTTACTGCCTTGATCTCCTCCTTCAGTTGTTAAGCACTTAGATGCAACTCAATCCCTAATCTGCCTGAAGCAGGTCCTATATTAAGGGAAGGAAGGGGAAGGATTAATGCAAGAACCTCTCCACAGGGCTTCCTCTGTATGTCAGGGCTTCAGAACTCATGAAAAATTCTGGAGGAAGAGACTAAAGGAAGCAAAGACATCAAGAGTCCACAAACAGAAAGTAAAGATCAAGGTCTTGAAAACCTACTCTCTCTTGGAATCTTGTGAGTACTGGCTAAAAATCCTCCAACTGAATTGCCCTGGTTAGATTCCTTCAAGGCGAACAGATAGCAAGATCAGGGAAGAAAGGGAAAGAATTGGTCACTTTCTCCAGCAGAGAAGAGAAAAAAAATTTTTTTCAAAGATAGGAAGGAGAAAAAAATGTATTTTCCTGCCCTTAGTCCCAAATTTCCCAAGGCTTCTGTCCTTTGGTTCTATGGTGGCCTTATTAGATTACAGGGACACTCTTTCCTAAAGAATTAACTTAATTCACCCTGAGAAAGCTACTACCACGCCCTTCCCCTCCCTGCAGGTGGGAGACACCTTGACCCACCTCCAAGGCATATGCTTCCAATTTCAATTTGTTTATATAAAACTGGGCCAGGATCTTCTCAATGGAGGCCACACAGACCAAGGACATGCCCAGTCCCGGGTTCTGTGGCCAAGGCTGTAAACTACAGAGCCATCTTTCACTGTTCACAGGAAATTATTCTGAAAAGAATGGAGAAGCAAACTGGAAGCAGGTTCAGGGATCCAAGCAAGCAGGCTACAGCTCCAGGGGAAGAGTGGGGACCAAGGGCTGAACAGAGGCTTCTGTGCCTTTCCTCTGGCTGCAGAAATAATTTTCTCCTCTTACCCTCCTCACAAAAGGCTCAGGGTACACAACTGCAGACACTTGAATAACACAGTCTATGTTCACAGACAGGCCTCAAAAAGCCCTACACCCAGACGGCAGGGGGGCAACACACAAAAGGTGGGTTCCAGGTACCCTGGAGCTGCAGCTCAGCTAGTCATGACATTCCAAAGCCACAGAAGGCAGAAGGGGGGATCTTCAGCAAGTACCTGGACCTCAGATTAACCAGGCCCCGAGGTTCCCAGAGAGCTTTGCCTTTCACCCCAGTAACAGGTGGATGTTTTACTGAAGGCTCCCCATGTGCTAGAGGCCCTTAGGCAAGAACTTGAGTGGTGGAGAGAGCACCTGTGTGCCTGGCACCAGCAAGGTAGTGGACTGTTCTGTAACCTCTCTGCACCATCAAGGCTCCACCTGAATAAGAACCTCAGAGCTTAGCCCCCTTCTCAGGTGGGCACTGGTAATGAGCATGGAGGGGCCAGGCCCCCACTGACCTCCTTGAGACCACTCTACAAGGGCCTCTGCAGCAGTATTGGCTTCTGAGCCCTTCATCTTGCCTTGGAGCCCAGCAAAAGTGCATGAGGACACAGGAAATGTGTAGCTTGGGATAGAAGATACATTCCTAGCCTGACAGGGTACAATCCCATCCACCAGGGCAGGTGAGTGGACTGGGCATATGCAGGAACACTCACAGGCTGGTTTTCTGGGTGAGTCCGGTCTCATACTTCTCCCACAGGCTTGGCTATGGTAGAGGCTGGATGCAGAGGGCCTGGATCTCCCTTGGGAGCCCAGCATGAAACCCTCTGCTTCCCCAAGCATGGGAGAGCTGGCCATGAGCCAATTCATTTTGCACAGGCTGGGGCTGAGTCTTCAAGTAACAGTAATGAGTGTGAGCAATTGGTTAGCGCTAGGCAGGATGCAAGCTCTGACTCAAGAAGAAAAATATGTCTGCCTATCTCACGGGTGGATAAGCAAGTTCAAAGTCACTTAACAACAACAGAAAAACAGCACCCACTCTGTATCACTTATCACCAGGTATGGAGGAACCAAGGTGACTAGATGTGGTTCCTGCAATCAGAAAGCTGCAACTCATTTATTTATAGATTTCCAGAGAAAAGGCTGCTTAAGTGTCACTGTTTTCCTATGTCACTGAAATTGTTTTCACTAAACTTAATCTGTTTAGCTTAGCTTCTTAATGAAGAAAATATTTGCTTTTTAAGTAAATGTTTTTATTTCCAGTCTAGGTGTAAGAACTTTAAAAAGTTGAAAACAGGTATCCAGAGAGATTCTTTCTGCCAATTTACAGAATAAGTAGCTTTTTTACTTAAGCCAAAAATAATAGATGAAAAACACTGCCAGTTCTGTATATACACATATGTTGTGCACACACATAAGCATACTCTACTCCACTGAGCTATCTGAATGTAAGTTAAGGTCACTGTGACACTTCACCACTACATAGTGGCTGTGACACTTCAGCCACTACCACCTAAGAATGAGTATCAGACCAGTTAAACTTTAACCAAAAAAGCAACATTAGAAATGAAGATAGCATTTCAAAATGTTAAAAGGAAAAATTCAACCAGCAAGAAAAACTTTTTTGAACTAGTATGCACCCATTAACAGACTCAAAGTTATAGTGAGCAAAATTTGAGATTACAAGAAGAAATGGATCAATTTTATAATTATTTTCGCTGTTCTATGATCCTTTTCCACTAAATAATGAATCAGATAATATGGTAATTCTGTTGAGAATTTTAACAACACAAGTAACAAACATTAGCCAAGGAATGAGGAAAGGAACTGAGAGCATCATATCATGAATCACAACACACAGATTAGGATAAATGAACTAAATCCATGAAAGGACTCTCTCACATAACCATAATCCAACTAAACATTGTCAGCAGTCAGACTTCCCCAACTGTCTCAAGAATATCTCATATAGCTTTAAAAAAAATTGATCCAATCAAAGTATTTGGTTCTGTGTCTTTAGCCTCTTTTCATCTAGAATAGTCTCAAGTCTTTTTTGGGTTTTCTTGGTATTGGCAAGGAATTCAGGACGGTTGCAATGTAGAATGTTCCACATTCTGGCTTTAAATGTTTCTTCTATTTAGATTCACATTAAGTAATTTTGGCAAAACATGGTAGAATATACTAACCAGATATTAACTGAATTAATAAATCTTTTAAAATATAAGTGAAAAATTAAAAGGATGTGTATAATATTTTTATGTCAAAATTTTAACTCATAGAAATTTATTATTTATTATAAATAAAAATAATTAAAATTATAAAAACATGAGGATGACACACAACCAATTCAGAATTATGATTACTATTTACTATATGATTACAACTTTCACTCTAGGAAAAGAGGAAGGGATAGCAATTGGCAAAAGGGTTCTAGTTATCGGTAATGTATCTATTTAATTAAATAAGGCAAAATGTTAACAGCTTCTGAACTTTACTGGTACATACATAAGTGTCTGTTAGGTTTATTTCTTTTCTTTTGGTATAAGTGCCTTATGTCATAATTAATAATTGAAAATGTAAAATATAAACCAATAATAATTTCATTCATTTGTGCAGTGGGGGCAGGGAGGGCATGTAGAAACAGGCATGAGAGTGAAATCCAGCATAACCTTCCATGATGTCTCTGTGGGATGGGAGCCGTTACCACAGATTTCCAATATTCTTGTTAACATGTGATTAATGCCCTTCTTGAATTTCCTTTTCTCAATGGGAGTTAGGTGGGAAGTGGAGTAATTTTTCTCTCCATTGTCAGATGCTTCAGCCTTGTTTGGACCAAATTATTTAAGTTAGGAGGAAAGCAACTGGTTTATTTTTGGCTACCCTGGCCACCAGAATCTAAAGTAGAAAGGAGGCCAGCTGGCCCAGGATTCATATCTAAAGAGAAGTTTCCTGTAATGATGAATCAAATCCACTAAGAACTTGAAAATAGCTGAATCCTCTTTATGTAACAAGGACTACCTATTTCTAGCTCCAAACCACAAGGAGGAGTATCACCACATCCTCTGTACACAGGATCTGACTGTGATGCAAGTCTGGTCTCGTTCTTGCCCACAGGACCATCCATTCTATACTGGGAAGTCTTACAGGTGCTTTATGGATGATATCTCTATGATCTTAACTCTTTTACAAAGATGTTTTTCATGCAGTCTTTCCTACAGTCCACAGTCACTTGCCAGAAAGCCCCGGGTCCAGACATTTCCAGGACCAGAGTAAATGGAAAGAAAGGTGACAGGACAAGTGTACCATATATTATGCAATCTTTTGTTAAAGCAGCAATCGATTTTTTTATCAGGACAGAAACCTGGAATGGTTTATATATAATACTTTAAAGGTGCTCAATTTGAGTCTACTTTGAGGAGTCATTTTAATTTATAACAGGGAATCAGTAATGTCTTACCTTAAGTCAAAGTAGTTTTTATAAAACATTTTGGAAATTTTTTTAAGGTTTTTTTTGTCGATTGTGGTTATTAAGATGACAAACTAAAGGCTGTAGGAAGGTGTAAGTCATAGCTTTTCCTGACATCTTTGTAATTATCATAATCTCTTCTGAATTAGGGGCTAGAGAGGTGTTAGTTATAGAATATATGTCTCCCATATTTATAAGAAAGTTAGCCAGGCACCATGGCTCACACATGTAATCCCAGCATTTTGGGAGGCCAAGGAGGGCAGATCACTGGAGGTCAGGAGTTTAAGACCAGCCTGGCCAATGTGGTGAAACTCCTCTATATTAAAAATACAAAAAAATTACCCAGGCATTGTGGCACATGCCTATAGTCCCAGCTACTCGGGAGGCTGAGGCAGGAGAATCGCTTGAACCCAGGAGGCAAAGGTTGCAGTGAGCCAAGATTGTGCCACTGCATTCCAGCCTGGGCAATAATAGCAAAACTCTGTCTCAAAAAAAAAAAAAAGGAAGTTAATAAATCTGTTTCCCATTGTCAATTGTACATGGGGATCTCATGGAGATCTGGTGACAAGCTGGCTAAACCATAATACATTTAATAAATTATAAGAGGAGTTACAAATATTTATGAAGGTGTATTGAAAAACATATAGGTAACATATGACTTATGTTTACTTTAGGGTGCAGATTTAATATGTAAATGTATACAATTAGGCCATATATGTCAAATGTTTTTTAGGATTCAAAGTCATGCAAATGTGTAATATTTATGAACCAACCAGAACCAGTCTATGGCCAGTGGTCTTTTCATTAGGAGAAAGTTACTAAAATCAGTCTATTGTCTAATTAAAGCTGTAGTCATGGCTGCTGTAACAGGGGCTGCGTTCAGTTAGTCCGTATCTGATAAAGCTTTAGTTACATTGCCTTAATAATGTTTATTTTGAGGCCAATGTTTAGCTGTTAGAGAAAAAGAAAAACCTATGGCAGGTAGAACATAGTTTACTTTTGTAAGTGTAGGTTGTGTGACTTAACTCTTGCCTGGCATGGCCTTATAATTTGGAATTTTATTGTTACAGAGTCTGTTTTGTCAGTCTTATGATTTTTATTTTAATATTAATATTGGTAAGTTGTTGTGTCTAAACCATAAAAGGGAGGGGGCATAGCAAGGTGTGTCTGACTTCCCATCCCATTGTGGCTGGGGAACTAGGCTTTTAAGGTTTTTTTTCCCCTGGAGTTCTGCTGGCCAAGGAGGAGCCTGTCTAGTCTGTGGAGGGCTGAGGATTTTATTTATTAGTTTATATTTTCTCTTCTTTTGATCAAGATATACCAGAAGCAATATCCATGGACAAATTTTTGTTTTGTCCCATGTTGATGTCAGAGTGGTGTGACATTAATTATGTCTCTCAGTCAAAAAGACTTATAGCCAATTAAGCATTTTAGGCCATTTTAGGAAGTTGTGGTAGCCAGGTTGGCGTTCTTTTTTTTTTTTTTTTTTTTTTTTTTGTATTTGGGCTCTGGGGTACATGTGCACATCCTGCATCCTGCAGGATTGTTGCATAGGTACATACATGTCATGGCTATTTGCTGTCTCCATCCCCACTCCAACCCCATTGAATAAGTCAGGCATTTCTCCCGGTGTTATCCCTCCCCGTCCTCCCCACCCCTGCTCCTGCTGTCCCCCCCCCTCTCCCCTCCACCTCCCAACCTAGCCCTGTGAGTGTTGTTCCCTTTCCTGTGCCCAAGTGTTCTCATTGCTCATCACCCACCTATGAGTGAAAACATGCGGTGTTTGGTTTTCTGCTCTTGGGTCAGTTTGCTGAGAATGATGGTTTCTAGGTTCATCCATGTCTCTACAAAGGACATGAACTCATCCATTTTTATGGCTCCATAGTATTCCATGGTATATATGTGCCACATTTTTTTTTGTCCAGTCTATCATTGATGGGCATTTGGGTTGGTTCCAGGTCTTTGCTATCATAAACAGCACCAAAAAGAATGTGCATGTGCATGTGTCTTTATAATAGAACAATTTATAATCCTTTGGGTATATATCCAGTAATGGGATTGCTGGGTCAAATGGAATTTCTATTTCTAGCTTCTGCACAGCAAAAGAAACAAT